>QTSX02005712.1:259301-549623 GCA_014839935.2 Entomophthora muscae
TACCAATGGTAGGCCCCCATCTTCCCGTAATAATCCAGCTAAGGATTAAATTGTAGGGGGTGTAGTGTAAAAGCCCAACTACAGGATGCATCTTCAAAAGTAAAGTTGGACCAGGGAATATGTGATTTTTATTGAGTAAATTTTGGGAGGGCTAAACTCTTAAGAGTTGAAACAGTGAAATTTATTCAATATATATCAAAAATCAACTATGCAACACCACCTGGATCCTGGGCTCCTATCCCTTCCACATTGTCAAGTGAGTATCTAGTCTAGGTTGCAAAGAACCCTTGAGTGACCAACTTTTGATGACCATGCTGATTAACAAGTTCATATCTGGTGACCCTTAAATCATGTCTTTTTATCAACGTCAACTTACGGGGGGATCAGATTTGATCAGCAAACTGGAGCAGCTGTAACCCATTTTCATTCAACTGTTTGATTCAAATCCGTTAAAACAGTAAGTTTTGTTAAAGGTTTTATGGCTTTCTGAGCTTTTCTACTCAGCCAAATAATCCCTGGCATTATTAAACTTACCGTGACATTACCCTCCGCTTTAGCCTGGGGCACAATACCACAATCCAGAAGATGGGATAAGAAAAAGGTTCTGTGGGCAGGGGGGTTTCATTGGGGCCAAGGTACGCTAGGGTGATCAATGGTGGTTGGGTTGCAATTGTAGAACTCTTGGATAAGATCGGGAGAGTTAGAGCAGTCATAGTGGGGAACCCACGAGTTTTCAGAATCAGGATAACCCTTCCATGACACCAAACACTATAGACAATGTCAATTCTTACGAGAAGCTAAAATGCAATTCAACTCATACTCAGGGTCTCCTTCCACGAGAATGGGTTGGGAAGAAGGGATCTAGTACCCTTAAAGGGAGTAAGTAAGCATTTTTGGAAGGTGTGGAAAATCTTAAAAGCCAGGGGTAAATCTAGTTGATATGTGGAGGGACTGATTTGACACTTAACTTTGAAGGGATCAATGCACTTGGGACCCAATTTGTGGCAAGGGACCTTCAATTTCATATTAAAAGCATCCACCATGACCAGATCACCTGGCCAGTAGGTTGGACCTTCCTGGCGCTTGCAATCTGCATATTCCTTGTAAGTTGTCACAGCAGGGGCAAGAGTAACCTGGAGCTCCTGATGAACCTGCTTCAATGCAGCAGCCTGATCAGTTGCAGCTTCCACATTGCTAACCAAACAAGGACCCATGTTGGAAGAAGGATTGTAACCCACATTGGCATAGAAGGGCAATACTTGAGTTGACATGTGCGGGGCCTTATTGTATGTGAGCTCTGCCATGGTTAAGTTAGACACCAGTTGTCTTGTTGTGCATTAGTGTAGCAACGCAAGTAGATCTCCAAACTTTGGTTTGCCCTCTCCATTTGTCCATCAGATTGGGGGTGGAAAGCTGTGGAACAGCACAATTTGATACCAAGAATTCCAGTAAAAGCTTCCCAAAACTGAGCAATAAATTGGGGTCTGCAATTGCTCACAATCTCTATTGGGATGTCATGTAGGGAGAAGATCCTATTCTCAAACAACCTAGCTGTTTCCACCAAAGTAATTGTGGTTGAGCAAGGTACAAAGTGTGACATTATTTGTGAAACAATCTACCACCACCATGATTGTGTTAAACCCATTGGAATTGGGAAGCTCACTGATGAAATCTACTAACAAAAACTTCCAAGGTCCTGCAGCAGCCTGCAGTGGAACCAGTAAACCAGTAGCTTTGTTCCGGCTTGCCTTGGACCAAATACATACCAGGTAGTCTCAAACAAAAGCTGCTACCAGAACTCAAACCTTTCCAGGAAAACTGGCGGTGGATTAGTTCCACTGTTTTGTTCTTCCCTGGGTGGCCCTACCATTGGACAGGTATGATGGGCCTCCATGATTTCATCCTGAATGGTTCCTTCAGGAACCTACAAGTAACCTTGATGATATAAAACTGTATCTATCTTGTGATAACCCTGTGGCTGACCAACTGGGCTTGCACATGCTAGTTCCAATAACCTATCATAACCTTTGGACAGAGGCTGCATAAACTTAACCTTGGAATATGAGTCTAGGTCTGCGCCCTTGGTTAAGGACCTTTTGGCCAGCAAAGCAGGTGGTGGTAATACAAAAGGAACCACAGCCTTGTCTTAAATCATAGTGTGCGTGTTAAACTCAGCGCCCATATCAGCTTCCAGGAGATAGGAAGGGTTTTCACTCAGCGCATCTTCCAAGCAATTATCAGTACCCTTAATGCACTCGTAGAAAAACTTGTATCTTGTCAGATCACCATGCCATCTGGATTACCGACCCAACAAAACCCTGGGTTGAAAATAATACAGAAGAGCTTTATGGTCAGTCCTTACCACAAACAGATGACACGTTGACATGAGATGGTGGTGCCAATGTTTTAAGGATTCCACAACTGCCAACAATTCCTTATTGTAAATCATGTAGTTGCATTCCCAAGCTTCCATATTTTGGGAGAAATACCCTACAGGTCTCTCAACACAATCACCAGTGGTTTTTAATAACACATCAGCCACAGCATATTTGGAGGCATCTGTGGAAACCACAAAAGGGAGCTCAGGATCCACATGTCTCAACACAGGTGACAACAACAAAAGAGCCTTGACTGCTGCAGACGCTTCTATGCACTCAGGTGTCCAAGCAAAAGTTGTCTTCCCACTTGCTGAATACAAGGGAACAGCCACTTCTGACAAGTGTGGTGTAAATTTCTTCAAAAATTTACAAGTTCCTAAAAAACTTTGGAGTTGGGATATGTTACAGGAGTAGCATACTCTCAAATGGCTGCTTCCTGTCAGGAGCAATAGTGTGACCATCTTCAAAGATAATATTACCCAAGAAGGTAACCTTAAGCTTAAAGAATTTACACTTACTCCATTTGATGATCAAGTCATCCTGGAGGATGTTCTCTACAACTGCTGACAGGTGGGCCTTATGTGACTCCTCATCTGGAGAGAAAACCAAGATGTTGTCCATATACACAATGGCACATACACCCAGGAGGTCCCCCAAGACTGAATCAATTAACTGCTGAAAGCAAGCCGGAGTATTTTTCAATCCAAAGGGCATGACGCGGAACTGGAAGATACCTTTCTTAGTCCTAAATGCCGTCAACCATTCCATTACTTCTGTGATCTTAATCTGGTTGAATGCATTCAACAGATTGAGCTTCAAGAATACCTTTGCCTTCTCAACACACTGAGAAATTTGTGCCTCAAGGGGTAAAGGGTAGGTGTCAGGAATAGTAATTTTATTCAAGTTTCTGTAATCAACACAAGGTCAAAGAGAACCATCAGATTTTTGTACAAACAGCAGTGGATGAGAAGATTGATGAAGCCTTCTTATAGATATAACCTTTTGCCAACATGTCTCAAGTCCACTCCTCCAAACATATGTCTTCCTTTAAGGTCAAAGGGTAAATGGGAGACACATTACAAATCAGATCAACAGTAACTATAAAGTCAAAGTTAAACTGAGTATACTTAGGAAGGACCCCGCCCCTAGTAGCATTGAATGCCATGGACCAGAGTTAAAGGCATTCTGGTAAATAAAAACTTAAAGGTGTAGGAACAGGAACCAACTGGATTGTCTGAGAAGACTGCTCTACCTCTGACATACCCAACAACAGAATATGGATGAGTATTCCCAAAGAGTGTTCCACTTGTAACTTGTTTTCTTTTAACAAGGTTGATACATTATGGTCCCGCCACCAGCCTACTAAGATGATAGGGTACAAAAGAGTAGAGCATATAGAGAACCTTGCAGTAAAAGATTGAACTACAATTACAAATGTCACTGGCTTCTTAAGCTGGAAAGAGTGAAATGTTTGACAGTTTCCACCCCTAACTAGCATTAAGAATGATAATTGAGTTGCAAAAAGTCTGCAGTCTCAACACTCATGAAGCTCTCAGATGCACCAGTATCCAAAAAACGGCTGGCCAATAGATAGTTTAGTTGTTATTGATGCTACCATAAAACAAGAAGTAACCAGAAGTAGATTTATTTGCCACAAAAGTTGCAGCCTCATCAGGATCTTGCTTCTCTTCAGTAGTACATACAGCGGCTAAGAAGGCAGGGTGCTCCTGAAAATAATGTTTGATCATTTCTTGGACAGAAGCTGGAAGAACTGGGTTACCACAATCAATGGTAACAAGAGGTAACTTCTTGGACTCAACTACTGAAGACTTTGCGGGCACAACATGTTTGAGCATAGCAACAAACTCTTGGGGACAGCCACTACTGGCACTTTGTACATCTTGGCAGGTTTGTTCAAGATAGCCAATTGCAACTGAGAAGAAATGTGAGGGGAGCAATCATAACTCTGACTAGACAAATCCACCTCAGAACAATTGCCAGAAAACCAGGAGCAAGCGGTGGATTTGGCTTCAATTTCCATAACACCTTGTTTGGAAGTCAACAGATTTGAAACCAGAGAAATAATTTGGCTTAACAGGGCCTCAGTTGTGGTTAATGGTGAATCCTAAACTTCCTGATCCTGAGCAGTCTGGTCAACTGCTAACCACAACGCTGAGAGCCTATTAACTTCAGGAGCATCCATTGTATGGCAGTAGACAAGAAACTGAGTAATTAATTACAAAAGCAGAGTAGTACCCTGTTAGAAGGTGTAAAACTTAAAATAAAATTTGAGCTCCTTAATAGATACACACAATTTTTTTAACAAAGGGTACATGGATGCACTTTTAGTTAAAACATGTGGATTGCGCTCCATCACAGACAACACCCATTCACAAGCATCCTCAGAAGCCTTTGTAATCACATGGTAAACATGTGATTTGTGACTAAGGCTAGAGCCATAATAGATTGATAAGGCTGAAAAAACCTCACACAAAATTTTATCAGTGGGTGGAGCAGATAAAAATAATCTGGACACCAAAATAACATGGTGCGGTGGAAACAGGAAACAGAATATCCAGTCTTAGCAAATGTAACCAGAGAGGGAAACCACAAATTAAAGAAAATTCCAAACGGAAAATTTAGAAAAGAACTTATATAAATAAACATGGTAAATGCATATATCTTGACAGAACAGGAGAAAAGAAATATGAATTCATGACAAACTACTTCCAAAAACTCAGACGTAGAAGAGTTGAGTAATGTGACAGAAATCACAGGATAATAAGAAGCTGTCTCCATGTGGTGGGGAATCATACACCAAATCTACATAGAGTTAATGATTAACCACCAATACAGCTTCAGATACTGTTTTGTGAAATTTACAAATGAGATACTAGGGTTAAGTAAAAAAATAATACTAACCAAAGTAGCCCAAGATAAATAGTATGTGAAAGCATCAGAGTATCTTTAGAATAAAATTTAGGACATTTAGATGCAACAAAATTTTCAGTTTCAAAGATAGGGGGACAACTCCAAGATTGGCATGCATTGAATTAACATTAGGAGCTGCCAACAACAAAGTTCCAACTGCAGGCCTCCATCTTCCCGTAATGATCTGGCTTAGAATCAGATTGCAGGGAATGTAGCGCAACAATCCAACTACAGGATGGATTTTAAAATGTAAATTAGACTAAGTGATATATGATTTTTATTGAGTGAATTTTTGGGAGGACTTGACTCTTAGAGTTGAAACACTGAAAATTATTCAATATATATCAAAAATTGACTAAGCAATACCACCTGGATCCTGGGCTCCTATTCCTTCCACATTATCAAGTGAGTATCTGGTCCAGGTTGCAAAGAACCCTTGGGGGACCAATTTCCGACAAAAATGCTGATAAATAAGTTCTTATCTGGTGACCCTTAAGTTACGTTGATTTATCAACATCAACTTACAGGGGGAAATTGGATCTAACCGACAAAGTGGAGCAGTTGTAACCCATTTGTGATCAACTGTTTGATTCAAGTCTGTTAAATCAGTCAGCAATATTAAAGGTTTACTGTTTTTTCAAGCTTTCCTACTCAGCCAAATAATCCCTAGCATTATGGAACTTACCATGACACTTTCAGAGGGATGAACATATCTTGTAGTTGTTTCTCTCTCTATCTGTTTGACACTTGTTTGTGCAGAGTATCCTGGGGTCTGATCTGTGTGGAAGCTTGCTTGATATTTCCAGATTTGGAATTTTGAGGGCTTGAACAATGTTTGGCACTATGCTATAAATTAGTTTAAAGGGGCTCTTCCCAGGGGATCTGTTCACTTGGGTACAGCACACAAGAATGGTATTTGCTAACTGTTTTGGCTCATCCCCAAGGTTTCTGGAAGTGATCTTGGCAAGGGCTTACACCAAGCTGCCATTTAATTGCTTGATCCTTCTGTTAGCCTTGGGGTGGTAGGGAGTGGCCACTGTATGTTTCACACCCTGTTTTTTGAGGTATACATTTGTATTTCCAGAGGCTAGTTCTTTGCCTCCATCTTTAATAAGTAATTCTAGATCTCTAAATTTGCTGATGATTTCCTTGTCTATGAGCCTGCACATATTGTTACAAGTATGGGCTTTAACAGCCTAAGCTACTGGTCATTTGGTGGCAAAGCCAATAGTGATAGTTATATATTTCTTGTTGTTGCTTTTCCTGGTATAGTACCTAAAATGTAGAGTGCCCATACCTTGAAAGGAAACTGTGTTTGGATGAGTAGTACTGACTTTAGGGTGTATTTCTCTGGAAAACTTCTCAAAAGCCTCATATTGCTCAAGTAATTTGTGGATGTTCCTATATAATGTAGGCCACCATGTTTTGTGTTTCAATAACTTGTATAGTTTCCTGCTCTTAGTGTGGCCTAGATCTATGTGGTAACATAAGATTGTGACCACTCTTTGATGTGAAGGCACATATGGAATGGTTAGCCTGCCTGATATATTACAGTGCAACATCACTTAGATGTTGCTGAGCAAGTGTTCATTATTGATGATGGTATCTTGTATTGTATCAGAGGTACCCATGGAGAAGCCTTCATCCTTGGTTTGTAACTCCAGGAGCAGCCAATCAGGGTTCAACCCATTATTCCCCTTGAGGCTTACACATAAAGCTGTGATAAAGCATCTGTGGTAACTAGCTCTGGTCCAGGTTTGTACTGAATATTCATTTTGAATCTTACAAGTGTCAGGGCCCAAGGGCTTCTGACTCTGAACCATTAAATTGAGAATTGGATGTATTTGATTTTTTATTTCAAGGACCAAAAATGACCACAAATGAAGAAGAGGGGAATCAAGCTCTATTTATATCATTTGATCTTTTTCTTCCAGATTGCTCTCAGAGGTTCTTGGGTCTTCATCTGGGAGCTCATTCTGTGAGTCTGAGACATCAGCTGATTGTATGGCATCATATTCCTTTGAGAATATTTGAACTTCACGCTTTGCTTATGTTTATTGTCCAAAACTAGCTCAAATTGAAGCCCTGCTTTGTGGCTTCAATTTGAGCGTAAGAACGTCCAAATCAAATCAGTATCAGCTGAAATACACTAGTATTTGTCCGTGCAGTGTTGATGGTTGTCTTTATAGGCCTGATACCTAATTGCATTTCCTTTTTGGGACGTATAAATGAGTTCTTCCAGGCTGAATGTTCAACTCAGATTAATTTCTTGCTAGTTCACCTAGAGAGATGATCAAGGGCTTGTTTTGACGGCAAGTATCTGCTCTATCAGCCCAGTAAGTTAAAATGCAACCTTTGGAAATAATAATGTCATGGCGGTTCATGATAACAAGGGACGTCATCCATTGTGCTTATCTGCAAGAGAGATTTTCCTGTGTCTTGAAATAGATAAGTGGCTTATGGTCTGTGTGAGCTGTAAACTCTTCCTGTCTCTTGAGGTAATTTTGTAACTGTGCTGTTTTAGCAGAGTTACAGGGGAAAAATATTTTGGAAACTAGATAATATTCTTTATTGAGAGATAGTAATTATATAGTCATAGTGAATCAATGACTAACAGGAACATGATTGTGTTGATCACCCAGTTGGATGGTGAGGGGGGTTGCTTGATCCTGGTAATGAGTCAAGTGCCAAAACAAGGGTTCCACCGTAAAGGATCATCATCTGTTCATGTTGATGGATTTGGTAATTTGAGTTGACTTACTAGCTTGGCTACGGGCCACTGGGAAGTCAGTTTACAGGTCACAAACCTGCTTGGTTAGAACCTTGCTGGCAGGTTGAGCCTGCTGTTTCAACACCCCCTAGCTGAGGGTTGGCCTCCTCTTGGGGTAGGTTGTCAGAGAGGTTGTCAGGAGCCCGGGAGCTGTACTGTACTAGCTGCTGTTTGGTGGCGGGTAAGAAGGTCTTGAATTGTTTCTGTCTGCCTTGCAGGGTATCAGGTGGTCATGATGGAGGACTTTGTCTTTTTTGCGCTTTATGAGCCCTTGCATGAGGTAAGTGTTGTTTTTGTTTACCTTTAAGATAATGGCAGGGCCCACCTTTTCTGGCTGGAGTTTACTTTTGTTGGTGTTCATGACCCAGACTTTGTTGCCAACCTTATGTCTGTCTTGTATGGAGACAAAGATATTTTGTAGGTTCTTGTCTTCTCTTTCTGATTGATTTCTATTGGCATGTATGACCTGAGGATCTGAGCGGGATGGGACTTTGCTTGGCATCTTTAACTTAGTACCCAATAGTTCTTGGATTATATTGAACTGTGTACCATAGACTAGCTTGAAGGGGCTTTTCCCGGTGTTTCTTTTCACACAAATTTGGCATACAAGCAATGCAGTCAATATCTGCTTATACCAGTCCTCAGGTCTCCCAGCAGTGAGATTGGCCAAGTCTTGCACAAGACTACCATTCAATTGCTCTACATGTCCATTGGCCTGAGGGTGGTAAGGCGTTGTCACCATGTGCTGAACCTCATTCTTGGTGAGGTATATGCTTGTATCTTTGGAGGTCAATTCTTTGCCTCTGTTGGTTATCAGGAGTTCTGGCTTTCCAAACTTGCTGATGATTTCTTTCCCTATTAACCGCCGCACAAAATTGCCCGTATGTCTCTTTACTACTTGTGCCACCGGCCATCATGTGGCAAAGTTGATGGCGGTGATGATGTATTTCTTGTTGTTGTGCAAACCGGGCATGGGGCCCACAATGTCTAGGGCCCACACCTTGAAGGATAATTGCATGCAGATAGGTAGTACTGACTTAGGTGGGGGTTTTCTCTTTGCAAATTTCTCACATGCTTTTCACTGGTCTAAGACTTCCTGAATGTCTCAATACAGGGTTGGCCACTATGCTTTGTGTTTAAGGAATTTGTAGAGGTTGCGGCTTTTTGTGTGCCTTAGGTCTCTATGGTAATGTAGTATTGTGTCAACTTGCTGATGTGTGGGAACATAAGGAATGGTTATTCTGTCAGAAATTTTTTGATGTAAGGTCCCATACATGTCTGCAAATAAGTGCTTGTTCTTAATGACCTTTTCCTTTTTTATGTCTGTGGTGCCCAGGGGGAAGCCTTCATCCTTTTTCCGGAGCACCAGGAGAGGCCAGTCTTAGTTGAGCCCATTCTTTCCTCTTGTGGCTCTGATGTACAGGCGTTGAGTGCGTCCACCATGGCAAGCTCTGGGCCAGGTGTATATTGTATGATTATATTGAACCTCTACAGGAGTTCCATCCATATGGCTTGACAACAGGAAAGGTTTGCTTGGGTTTTGAAGTATATAAGCAACTTGTGGTTGGTCATTGCTGTGAACTACACCTGTTGTTTGAGGTAACAACGCCATTTGACTAGGTAGTGCACAATTGCCAACAACTCCTTGTCATGTATAGGGTATTGGCACTTGCTGTCTGTCAGTTTGTGTGATTCATGGGCTATGGGTAGGAAGTCACCATCATTGTTTTTGATTTGTAGTACTCTCCCAATGGATGTGTCTGAGGCGTCTGTCTTTATTTGATATTCCTTGTCATGTTTAGGGTATTGTAAGATAGGTGCTGTTGTGAGCTTCTTCTTAATACTCTAAAGAAAAGGTCCCGTTGGGGGGTCCATACAAACTTAGATTTGGCGCCAGTTATGGCAGACAGGGGTGCAGTTAAGAAGCCACAGTCAGGTATAAATCTCTGTACATATGAAACTATTCCCAAAAATGTGCCAAGTTCTGATTTGTCCTTTGGCAGCGGCATTTGCAGATGGCCTGGATTTTCTGGCTGTCAGGTTTAATGACATCCTTTGAAACAATGTGTCCCAGGAAGGACAACTGTTTGAGGAAGAACTGGCATTTGGAGAGCTAGGCTAGCAGTTTATGTTGTGCCAGGGTACCAAAGACTTCCTCCAAGTCCATGTGGTGTTGTTCTAACAAGAAACTATAGACAATAATGTTGTCCAGGTATACCAAGGCGTGCTTGCCAATGTAGGGGGCAGACACCTTGTTCATGAAGGTCACAAAAGTTGACGGGGAGCTTGTCATTCTGAAGTTGAGTACCACACATTTGTATGAGCCGTATTTAGTGTGGAAGGCCATTTTGGGGATATCTTCCTCCTTGCTACAGATCTGTTTGTAGCCTGTGGTTAGATCAATCTTGGAGAAGACTGTGGCGCCGCCCAAGACATTGAAGAGGTCATCAATAAGTGGTAGTGGGTAGCAATTCTTGATATTAACTTTGTTTAGGGCTCAATAGTCTGTGACCAATTGGAGGGTACTGTCTTTTTTGCCACAAAGAATACAGCAGCGCCAAAAGGAGACTGTGAGGGGCAGATAAGTCCTTTTTCCAACCCCTCTTTGAGGTAAGCTTGTAGCATGTTGTCCTTGTTTAGGGTTAGGTTTTAGATGGGTCTTGCCTTAGGTACAGCTCAATTGAGCTGGATGGAGTTTTGGATGTGCTTCTCTGGTGGCAACCCAGGTAAAGCCTCCTTGAAGATTTCTGGATGGCAAGCTACAATTTTGAAATCTTGAGGCTTAGTGATATCCTAATGATCTTTGAAATTTATGATCTTGTACTGGCAGGAGTTCCAGTCAATTGCCTTGAGGTTCTCCTTTTTGTCCAGGGTTTTGGAATGCGCACAAATACGTAGTTGCGTAAGAGCTGGCCTACTGAGTCAGGGTAGATCTGGTGATTGACACCTTCACATTTGATAGTCAGTACCAAAGTTACCCAGTCTATATGAGGATTGTTCCTTTGAAACAAGTCCAGACCCAGTAAAATGTCAAAATTGGGAAAATCAATGATGGGGCCCTGGATGGTGGAGTTCAGATTCTCTAGAATGACAGAGAAGGGGGCAGTTTCCCTTGTCACAGCAATGTGATGTTCATCAGCTAAAACCATATTTTTAATCTGCAAAGGATTGGTGGTTAGCTTGAACTTATCTACAAAGTTTCTGTTGACAATGGTTCAATCTGTGCCTGAGTCCAGGAGTGCTAAGCCTGTGTAACTTCAAAAACAGAAAGGATAAGAAATCTGTTTATTGGGATTTCTGGCAATGGTGTAAAGTACCAGGTCTTCTGAGGGCACTTGGATTATTGGGCAATAGTCCACGTCCTTGGGGAAGTACTCATTGTTGGGCAAGGCAGAAGTTTGGTGGGGAAAGCTTGACTTGCTTAATGCTCTCCCTGGGCTTTTCCCTTGTCCTGGTTATCCTGAGTACTGGTGACTCTAAAGTGAGTGCAGTTTGATTGTCCATTGCTCCCTTTGCTATGGCCATTGGAGCCTGAAGGTTTGTTTTTTGTGTTGCTATTGCTGTTAGGTGGAGGGCGGTTGGAGTGTCCTGAAGGTTGATAGTCCTTAGGTCTCTACATTTTCCTAGTTTGCGCCTTCTGTAGCGCATTTGACGTTTGTTCTGCTTTCTCTGCTTTGAGGTACAGGCTCTACTGATTTGTTACTTGGTACAGGTTCACATTTCTCATTAAATTTGGATTGAGGGCATCATATTACATGAGGTGTGTGACTGGGTCATCAAACATCATATCTGAGGGAGCTTGTAGGCGGAGCTCCTTGTAGGCTTGAGTAAGCTCCTTACTGTACCAGGTTGGGTTAAGTTCTTTACTTGGTGTATGATCATGAGGGCTGTGTCCTTCATTACAAATCTTGCTAAGAAGTCTCACTTAAAGGTGTCCCAGTCCTTCTTGGTGTGTTCTTTGTGCCACTTGTTACACCAGGTTCCTATGTCATGGGTCAAGTGAATGGAAATCTTTGAAATCCAAAAACATGTGGGGCATTCCATTTGTGCCAGCTTTTTTTACACAGATTGGATCCATGCTGTGGTATTGTTAATGTTGGCTCCTGCAAACAATTCCAAGGTTGTGCTTCAAAGTTGCTGGGCTATGTGGGCAGGTATGATGCTTTCATTATTAACTCATGGTGTGGATAAAGGTGTCTAGAAAAACTCTTTTGCAGACAGGGCATTGAATGCTAGAACCACCATGTTTTGGTACAGGATGTGTCTTTCTGTTATTTCTGTTCCTGGCGCATAGGGCGTCCAAATCAAGGGAAGCCAGGGCATGATCCTTTTGTATATTTGTTGACTGCAGCAAGAACTGTGACAGAAATGGTTGAATATTAAGAAAAAGTCTCCATGTGGTGAGGAATCACCACCTAAATCCACATAGAGTTGATGATTAACCACCAACAAAGCTTCAAATACTGTTTTGCAAAATTTCCAAATGATACACTGGGGTTAAGCAGAATGATTAACCCTAACCAAAAGAGCCCAATATAAATTGCCTGGGAGAGGATCAAGGTGTATTTAGCATAGAATTTGGTACATTAAAATATAGCAAGTGTCTTGGCTTCAGATACAGTGGAGAAAACACCAAGATTTGAGGGCATTGGATTAACATTGGGAGCAAGGCAACGGTGGAGTGCCAACAGTTGGACCCCATCTTCCCGTAATAATTTGGCTAAGAATTAAATTTTAGTAAATGTAGCGCAGCAGGCCAACTACAGGATGCATTATAAATGAAGTTAGATCAATGGAATATTGTTTTTATTGAGTAAAAATTTTGAGAGGCCTCAACTCTTAAGAGTTGAAACAGTGAAAATTATTCAATATATATCAAAATTTGACTAAGCAATACCGCCTGGATCCTGGGCTCCTATTTCTTCCACATTGTCAATTATGTATCTGGTCCAGTTTGCAAAGAACCCTTATGTGACCCACTTCTGATGACCATGCTGATAAATAATGTTGTAACAAGTGACTCTCATATTATGTCAATTTATCAGAGCCAGCTTGCAAGGGGGAATCAAATCCAAATGGCAAACTGGAGTAGCTGTAACCCATTTTTGATCAACTGTTTGATTCAAAGCTGTAAAATCAGTTAATTTGATTAACGGCTTTCCAGCTTTCTGTGCTTTCTGACTTGGGTGATTTATTCCTGGCATTATGGAATTTACCGTGACAAGTACAGGAAACAGACAGAATTTTGAAAATAGAGGTAGGGTGGAAAACCTACCTGTGCTACCAATGTCATAACTGTGCTGTATTAGCAAGTTGAAAGAGGGAAATATTCTGGGAAGTAGATACCTAAATTTATTGAGATATATAACTAATATGCTTTTTATGAATCATTTTTAGGAGGAAAAAAATTAGGACAATCAATCAATTGGATTTAACAGGGGTTGTGTCAGGATTTTGGGATATTGACTAATTAACAGATTCAACCAATTATTGCAGGCCAGCTGTCAATCACTCTTTGGAATGGTTTCAACATACGGTGCGGGCTGCAGGCTGAGGGGTCAATGAATCAATGACCAAATCATATCCTGGCATTAAAAAAATTCATGCATTGCAATTAATGAATGGAACATGAAATTACTACTCATTAATTAGTTCCTTTCATCAAGCAACTCAATATGCACTTCATAATAATTACTATTTTAAACTTAAATTGTATCCTAGAATAAGAGGGCTGTCATAAGAACTGTCATCTACATTATGTCTAGCAGAGTCCAACATGAACTGGGCCACCAGGCCAAAAACTCTAAGATAAAAGGCCTTGAGCCTATTTTATTAGAGTAGCTCTGATTAGTGTAAAAATCATCTTGTGAACTAGTAGCAAACTGCTGGCTAGCAAGCCCTGGATAGTGGTAGAAAACACCATTTCAAAAACAGCATCTCAAAAAATGCTATCTCAAATTACACCATCTCAATTTATTAGTAAAAATAACATTTCAAATTATGGCATTTTGACTAAGAAAAACAAGTGTTAAATTTTAGATTTTTTGAACTCCAAAAACTACCCAAAAAATTACCAAAAAATAAAATCCAAAAAACATTTCTAGGCTTAAAAAACCTCAGAAGTTCAAATCTGCAATAAAAAATGGGGTCAACTAGTAGCAACATAGTTGCGTAAAGCCCAAAAGTTAAAATAATCCCAAAAACAACTATTTTCATCTATTTTAACTATAAACTATACCTTAAAATAAGCATAAAATTGTACCAAATACCAAAAAAAGTCAAAGAATGGTAAAATCAAAGGAAATAAGAGAGAAGATAAAGAATAGTTTATTAGGAAAGGACTCAAACATTGGTAGAAAGAGCAACTGATATAGCTTGGAGATGCTCAAGCTTTCTATCCTTAGGATAGTAGGCAAGAACCACCTTGCTGATTTCAGTATACTTTTTTACTTCCTTGGTCTGCTTGGGGGATCACCCTTGGTCTTCATACCAGTCTTGAAGAGGCGGGTAGAGATGTCTTGTTGGGTCTTGAGGTGCACCATTATCTTATTGAATTTGGGCTTATGAACCCTGACCCTTGTAGCAAACTGGCTATGTCATCCTTCAAGGAAAGAGGTGGTCTTGATTAAACCATCTTTTACCTGCTTAAAGCAGTTCCAGGTGAAAGAGTCACTGCCCTTTCTGATGTGGCGTGCTCCTTGAAACACTCCAACCCATTGAGTTTCAAAATACTCTATGAATGGAGCAAAGGCTTCCTGGTTGGCAAGGATATACAGATGGCGGAGGAGGGTATCATAGATGTAAGGTCTCATGGTCTGGGAAAGATGATTATAAACTAAAGCTTTTAAACTAGTGATATTTATATTAGTCAAATACAAAAAGGTGGGCAAGGTCTGCAATAGCAACTGAACTAAGGCTCCTAAAAGCTTATACGAGGTAAAATAAGGACTAAGGCAATTTATTAATCCTAAGAAGATAAAATAGAGACCAGTCTTAATGATGGATGATTTGGTTAAAAACTCAATCTCTAAGTCTGGAAAATGGTCTGCACTAGTGGGAGGATTAAAGCTATCAACAATTAAATTGTGTGTGCTTCTATAAAAACTACCTAACTGGTGAAGAATAAAGTCAAAAGGAATCATGGGACCAAATATTAAAACTAAAACTAAAATTGAAAAGAAACACAAGCCACAAAACATAACAAGTACCTTTTTGGGGTGCAAGTCAAACAATCTCAATTTAAGTTGAGACTGAGTAAAACTCAGGCTTTTATTCAAGTCTGGGTTTTGAGGTGAAAGTAAAAGATGTAAGAACTAATCAAGAGTAGTTAGTTGGTTTCAAGCATGAAAAACAAACACAAGCACATGTTTACAGTTTTCTTAACTTAATAAGGTTAAAGCAAGGTAAAGGAGCAAACAGGGAAGCTGATGGTTAATTGTTTTCTTAAAACCAAGAATAGCAGAGGCAGGAGAGCGGGAAAACTAGGTCTGAGGCTGCTGGCGTAAGCAGGAAGAGAAGTAGAGCAAAAGCAAAATGCAATTGAATTCAGACTGGGTTTAACTAACCCATTGTATAGGTATGGGTTTGAATCCTGTTTGTGAAAAGAAGGTAAGTTCAAACTTGAATTTAACTGTTAATCTTTAGGTTAATTGGCCCAAAAAAAGAAAATGAAGAGGAGAACTTGGATTTTGTAAAAATGTTGAAAATCCTAGCTAGGATTAAAAAGTGGTCAATTGTAGTAAATGAAATACTAGCAGCAAGAGAAAATGAAGGAGAATCCTGACAATAGAAGGTTTTAGTTTTCTCCTTTCTAGCCAAAGCAAGGGCAGAAAAGCAATTAAAAACGTCCTTGGCTTCTTTAGTGCCTTCAGAGTTGACCAGCTCATGAAATTCAGAGCACTTTTAGAGGCAGAAGCAGAGTGCCTGCTGGAAGTGGAAGTAGCATCCCTGGGGGGAGCTCTTGAAGACTCTAATGAAGGCATTTGCCTGAGCCTGTTTGAAATCCACTACCAGGTATTCATGGTAGGGAAGACTTCTGGCTGCTTTTTTGGTTAGGGTGGCTTCCTCTTCCCAGGACTAGGCTTTATTCTTGCTCCCTCTAGTCTCCTTTGGCTCCTCTTCAATGGTTGGGAGGATCTAATCCAACTTGGCCTTTAAAATTGTGAGTGTACAGACATATGTTTCATGCTTCTTGTTTGGAAGGAAAAAGAAGACCAGGGGAAGAACTAGATAAAAACCTGCTCATGGATATTCCAAAGCTGGCTGAAAAGCTTTGGGCAGGTTGAGAAAGTGCCATCTGCAAGCCAGGTCTTGCATTTTAACAGGTTGTGCAGATCCTGGCTTGTGGCAAAGCAGATAATACGCTTGGGGCATGTTGACCATCATCAAGAAGAAAAAATCTCTTCTCATGGCAAGATAATTTTTGTTCCTCATTAAGGATCAATTGGTCAATGGAGCTTGCACTGACGCCTTCAGTGCTTAAAGCATATCTCTGATCAGTGAGATATCTCTGTAATTTTGAGGCGCCACCAACAGTAGCAAGTTGGGTATAATTTAAATTAAGGAGGGCATCAGTGACAACCTCAGTGGCGGTTTGATACTTGGTATTTGGGATCACCTGGCAAAGAAACCAGCAGATAAGTTGGTAAAGGGGGTCAAAAGGCTCAGCGCAGTCATGGTTGACAGTTAGGGCTTTAAATCTAGTGAACCCATAAGTGATGAGTCTAGCTGGGCAGCCAACGTTATCACATTTGTAGTGATGTTGGCAGATGGGTTTCTTCTTGTCATTACATCTGAAGCTGTAGCCCTTGTAGACAAAGCTGACACCCCCTTTCTTTATCATTATGAGACAGATGGCTGGATAAGTGGCAGGCAAAGCAAAGGTACCATTTCAATTGCATATATTGTGGATGGTGTTAAGATCCCAGAGCTCATTTTGGTCATCTGCAGGAGCACCAGGCTCAGGCTCCTCTTCCTCTTCAGGCTCTGAGGTGGGATCAGAGTGGCAATTGAAGTTGAATAACTTCTCTTGGGGATCAGAGGGGGAGTACACAAAAGGAGAGTGGGGAGAATAGGACTGTTTCCCTCTGGTTCAGGTGACGGAGTTGGGGTCTTGGGGGGAGCTTTGGCCTTAGAAAGCTGCTTCTTTGTGGTAGTCTTGGCCTTTTTGGCCTTTGGAGGAGTGATCTTGGACTTTGAGGCCTTGGAGGCCTTGGGCGCAGCTTTGGTAGTTGACTTGGGAGGCATCTAAAAGTGAATTTGTATCAAATATGAGCAATTTGGGGGATGTTTTTAAAGAGAAAAATGAGAATGTTTTTAATATAAAAAGTAGTAATTTTTTACATAGAATTGTAGAGAAGATCCAAAAATATATAATATCAAAATTTCAATGTTTTTTTTTGTAGAAAACAATTTTTTTATTAGTAACACAAATATGCAAAACTTTGAGTTTTAACTGAAGCTTGCAGTCAAAATGGCGTTTTTGAAGTGACATAATTGAGGTGCCGTAGCTCAAAAACATAGTGTTTTAGACCATTTTTATATTAAATTTAGAAATCTATGGTGGAGCTACCTCAACCAAGCCAAAGAGTAAAACTTGAATTTCTCAAAAAATAGCTTATACAACTGGGTTTAAAAAGTACCCAGTTGTTTAGAGGAGGCCAAAAAATATATATTTGCAAAGTTTGAGTTAATTTCTTACATTCTTTATTAATATGGATTTTTACATGAAAATGTACTTTTGAAAAGTGGAAAGCAAGAATTTTGGTGGGGGAATCAATATAGTGTAGCCTGGCGTCATATGTAATTTCCCCTTATTTTCCCCTATTCATTGTGCGCCTTGAATCAATTGTGTGATATGAAACTTGATGGAATTTGAAGTGACGTAAATTGAAATGGCACAATCACCCCGTTCCATATTAAAATCACTATTAAAATATTTTATTAAGAGAACCCTTATCAATGTATCCATGTACAGTAGTTTTAAAAGCTATGGCAACAAGCAAAAACAATTCAGATTTAAAAAAAATGAACTCAGATTTAAACATAATTAATTTTAAACAAATTTATATTGATTTACAGTATATTTGGATTCATTTCAATTTTGTTTAAATCTGAGTTCATTTAATTTAAATCTAAATTGTTTTTGCTTGTTGCCATAGCTTTTAAAACTACTGTATAATAAAGTTATAAATCACATATAATAAAACTGTTTTTTTACCCAGCAATGAAAATCACTAGAAGGATTATCATAATAGCGTCTTTTTAGGTTGTTCTTAGTATAAGTGTCATGGATTAATACTATAGGAACATCTTCTGGCACTATACAACAGGCTTTATTTTAGTTTGGGTATAAGCTTATTTTAGTTAAAGATAAATAGCGTGATTTGAAATGAGGTAAAGCCAAGATGGCGTAAACACGCCCCACACTAAGTGATTTCATTTGTAAATAAAGTTAGCAAAATAAGATTTAATTAATCTGACTCAAAGTGATGGAATCAAGATGGTGTAAATTTGAGATGCCGCATTATAAAGGTATATGTAAATTTTAACTATTTTATTGTTTATTTTATTTTTTTGATTCAAAATCACTAACGCAAAAAACGCCATCTTGAATTAAATTTGAGATAGCGTAATCAAAATGGCATTTTTGAGATGGTGTGTCCTACTGGATAGTGGCCCAGGCAGGCAGCTGAAAAGAGATTCAGCTGTGCGGCGTGTCTAGAACAAACCTAGTAATCCAAGGAAGTTTTCAAGCAAGCTTCCACAAAATCCACCCCAAAAAGGCTGGGCCTCCTGCCGTGTTGCCCTAATGCTACTTCAGTCTCCTTTAGCGTTGTGAGCTAACTTGGATAAAACACGGGCAGGCAGGCCACCTTAAAGCCAGTCCATTAGAATAAAAGACTGATGATTTCTTAACAACTTGATGATTGATCCAAGTCTTATTCCCTCAATGTGATCCTCTCTTAAGTTCTATTAGTGGAGAGCAAAAGATGATACTGTTGTCATACAGTATAATTATCTATAGTAAAATATAGAGACAACTTATGAACCTATATCCAGAAGTAGGAAGAATTGTCCCAAATCCTCTGGGCCTTGGGCCCTGTCAGACTTGCTATTTCTGATGACAACAAAATATTCTGGGCCAAGGGTTACGCCAAAGTCACAGGTTCTCTGTACTTTCCTAATGTTAGAAACCTTAGGATATCATCTAGTGGATGATAAAATACCACAGTCCACAGATTTTCTGACAGGTGGTTTGAACCTTATAATGAGTTAAGTATTGAATGGAGCTGGCCATTGTATAGAGATTGTCACTGGTTTTTGTTGCTGGATTCAGTAATTTAAGTTGACTTCCACAATTGGCTTTGAGTAGTGAGTAATTCAGTTTGAGTGGCACAGGGTTTCTTGTGTGGAACTATGATGGGGGGTTGAGCCTGCTGTATTAAAATTAACCTGATCTTTTTATGCAAATTAACCACCTTTACTTCCTAAACACCCCAAATAATTAATTTTAGTGGCTGCTTCTCTAAATAGTGTGAAATATTAATGGCATTAGGTCTAAAAAAATTAAAATTTTGTGAAAGGACATTTAATTATCCCTAAATAACATAAAGACATTACATTAAATCAAAAATATGAGCAGTGGTTTCACCTTATTAGGGAAACTGCTACCAAAGTTCAACAAGATCATTTTTTATTAAAACAGTATTAAAAATTTATAGTTTGAGGCCATAATCCCCACACCAGGCTCCTCCAGCCATTCATACCCCACCTGCTGCCCACACTCCCACCCTTACCAGCCAGCCAGCAGTCCACTCCTCAGCCATATATGTCCTGGGTCCCTCAAATTAAAAAACTCCCAAATTAGGACATCAAAATTTTCCATTTTTCCTCAAAAAAGAGCCAATATATAATAAATTTAACCTCTCAGTGATAGGTTTTACTATCATCAAAAGAAATATCTTCTCAAAATAATATAATATGAAACAGCTTATTTTGCTTATACCTAGAAGTAAAATAATACTAAGATTTAGTCTTCCTTACCCAGGAAAAAAATATGCCTCATATTATCATCTCTGCTGTGCTAACAGCATGCCTTTGGATCAGGGGCCATCAGCAAACCTTCACCCAGTATGTTTCATGGATAAAGACATCTTGGTTGGCATAACTTGCTTCAATGAAGCCCAAAAAAAGGAGCTTCCAGTCAGAAAACACCAATTAAGATTTACACTGACCTGAATCAAGCAATTGACAGGAAGTGGGTGCTGGCCAAGCAGGTGCACCTTCAAAATGAACCCAAACAGCTGATGTTTAAGGCCCAAAAACCCAAACATCAGGTAATTTGGTTTTTTTGGCCCAAAAATTGATTTATGATGTCACAAAATTTTGGTCAATCCTGGAGGCCTGGTGACAAAAATTCCCCCTACCACATCAGCATTATTCCAACCCTAATATCACTTGAAAATATACCAGAGCTACTACAGTAGTTCAATAAAAATCATAGCTTACCACTAGTTTTACAGTTTTAAGGTTTACAGATTTTACAGAATATGGAGCTTCTTCTTGATTACATGCCTTGTGAGACATCTTGCTGGTTGTAGTGTTAATTTTGTGGTGTCTGCGGCCTATTCTCAGTTCTTTGACGCTCTTGATCTCAAAATTGAGAAAATTTATGAACTAATTTTCAAGATTCTCTACTTGTAAAATTCAGTGAATATTTCCCAATCTCTGATTTTTTGTTGTCTTTTTTATTTTTCTTAGGCTGCACTTTACCAATGCCTTTGCTTGGAGATTTTAGCCTGCACATTTCAACTTTACAATTTTACATATTTTCAATTCTTTAAGCATTTGGTATTTATGCCTCATTTTGTGAACACTTCCAAATTTTGCGGCAACTCCACCATCACAGTATGAGCTATGTCAGAAGCTGCCAAAAATGTTTATTACAAGGAGCAGAAAAATATACTCTTCCACAGAGCATTAAAGGCCCCATGGTGTCACCCAGATCAACCACACCACTTGCAATATACACTATAGTATTTTATCTTCTTATACACTTTGCCAGCAACTTTGGTTGTTTTAACCTGCATACTAAGATGTTTTGCTGGCTTATGACAGTCTATTTAATTGTAACAGCTGTCACTGGATTCTATTTTATGAGCTTGCTCTTCCACTTGTCCAAATTTATCCCTCACGTGTCATGGTGAAGTAGAGTGAGAGCTTGTATATTCAATCAAATGGGGAATATAACTCAAAAAGAGCTGACATAACCAATCAAGAAGAGATGGTGTGTATTTACTCTGAAGTGATAAAATTTTAACAGGAAGTATGGATAGGTATAAAATATATTGTACAGGTTCAAAAGTAAGAATTTAATCTGACTCACATTCAAGGAATCAGCTGCATAGATGATTTCACACTCAATTTTGAAAATTTCAGGATTTGTTTTGTCCAGAGGAGGAAGATTTCCAGAAATCAGAGCAGCTAAAAGCAGAGTCTAATAATCTTGCTATTACTAATCAGATGTTAAGATATTGAAATAAATGTATCATGAGGCAAGATATTTATTTTAAGGGAACATCAAACTTCTAAGGTAGTTCGTTGGAAATGATGTTAATTAAAACCCTTGGGTGTGTAGCAGCCCTTAGATGTATAAAACAATAGGTCATTCATCAGGGGTAAATGGCATACAAATGTACAATTGCATAATTATACTGCTGTGGTTCAATTCCTATCTCAATTTTCAATTAAATTGAGGTTCCAAATGCAGTAAGCGCTACCTCAACTGTTTATGCACATGACCCCACAAAGAAAATCCAAGGTTTGATTCCAACCAGTGGCTGGTTTTTGCTGATTCCCTTAACTGGGAAGCCATATGAAACCAGTTGTTATGTTGCCCTTAATTCCTGTTACCACTATCTTTCAAGGAACAGCTGATAATATTACTGCTCTAGCCAAAAACCAACCATCTCCCCTCATATAATATTCAGTAGTTACAACCAATAAAGTAGTTTTTGTCATAATTTCTTCTTATATTCTTCTGTCCTTATCTAGGCTGTCACTATACCACAACAAATATAGTACTAAGAAAAATAAGTAGTAGACTAAATATTGTAAAAATCAGCACTTTAAGCTACTACAAACACAACAGGTTGTATCCCTTCCCATCTTCTAGATAGCCAGTGTGATGAGGAGATATATCAGACAACCCTAATTAATCAGGATTTCCTGACACTTCTTTTTAATAAAGCTGCCACCCAGATCAACTCTAGTCCCAATTACAATATATTTAAGGTCTTAGGCGTTGGGGTAGATTATTATAAACTAGAGCCTTCAACCCAAGGAAATTGATATTGATTAATTAAAGGAAAGTAGTCAAAGTCTGTAATAAAAGCCAAACTAAAGCTCCTAGTAGCTTATAAGAGGTAAAATAAGAGCCAAGGCAATTAATCAATCCTAAGAAAATAAAGCAAAATCCAATCTTGAGGACTGAGGACTGTTTCAAAAACTTTATCTCTAAATCAAGATATTGTTCACCATTAACTGGTGGATTGAAAGTATCTACTATAAGGTTTTGAGTGCCACTAAAAAGATTGCCTAGCTGATGATAAAGATAGTCAAAGGGAATCATAAATAATAGCTAAGATTTTAAGGCAGGATACAAAAACTAGATTTAAAAAGAAAAAGGGAAAAGAAACACAAGCCACAAAACCTAACAAGTACCTTTTTGGGATGCAATTCAAACAATCTCAACTTATTGTTGAGTAGGGAAAACCAAGCCTTTTTGTTGATCTTGGGAAAGTGAGGTGCAATTTGGAATAATAAAAGTTAACCTAGGTTGGTTAATTACCTCTGGTAAAGGAACAAGTTTTGGAGACTCACATGAGCATAAATTAACCTTAAAAAGTTAAGTTGACATTGTTGTGTGTATATTTCTGGGAAGTATAATAAACAATATAAAGGGGAAAATTAAGAAGAGAATGATACTTTATTGGATATTAATATAGGAGAATATATAGTATCATGGAAAGCCACATACTGTCCATGTACGTCATGGAGGTCATGGGGCTTATCTGAGTAATGTTCCTCTTATGTCACAAGGCTTATTCAAGTTTTGTTCCATTTAGGATCTGGATTATTTGATCCCTGTAATAGATGGACAACTGATAGTAATGTAACCAATTTACTGGTTGGTTGGTGAGCCATTTGTGACTCATTTGGAGATCTACTCAGGGTGTTAATTCCCCAAGAGGGAGTAATTGGAGATGTTACAACAGCAAAAAGGACATCAGGAGAAAGATTGTTTACAATGTTGCTTAGGAGTTTAATAAAAAACATAGGGAAAACCTGGTCTGAGCTTGAATGTGTAACATGGGAATGAAGCAAATAGTTAAGGAGTTTGGATTTGTAAAGTATAAAACTTGAGCTCTTAGGTTCTGGGTTTGAAAGCCGTAAAAACAAGGTAAGTTTCAAAAAAAGACTACTAACTATTGTTAGGTTGTATTAAAGACCCAAAAACACAGAATAAATCCAAAAATGGTTGTTGAAGTAGGAAAAGAAGAACCATTTGTAGGAAAGTTGTAGGGAAAAAACAAGTTAAAAATGGCTCAAAGAGTAGCAGCAAAGATGAAGGTGATTTTGACAATATAAAGGAAATGCTTCAATTTTTAGAATAAAGCTATTTGTTTTACTGCTGGTTGGTATATTTTTTGGATCTTATTGTATGCATTAATGTCTAGAATGTGATCTGTTATATTTAATGACAGATGATATATATGGGAAAAGAAGAAATAAATGAGAGAATTATATTTGTTTGATAATAGGTTTGGATTTTAAGCAAAAAAAGTTGTAACTTGATTATAGTAAGGCTCAAATCAAGTATGGGTCATTGTAGAGTCTCTGAAAATTCAGAAGAGCTGAAAATGAGGGATAAACCATCAAATACAAAAATATTGGCAATTAACCTAAGTTTTAAAGTTGAATTTTGCGGATGGAAATCTCCAAATAGAGGAAGAGGTAGTATACATCCAAAGAAAATAAGCAAATTAAGAGGAATATAAGTGATTGTGAAACCATCATCAGATTTCAAAAGTATTTAATCTCATAAATTGGATCCATGATATCATCAGTTTCAAAATCAGATGACCCAAAAAGAAGCACAGACACTGTAAAATTGACACCACACTGTTGCAACTGAACCAATGAGAATTTAGTATTTGAATTGGGGAAGAAAACAGTCCAATAGAAAGGACAGAAATAATAAGAATAAGGTATTGTTTATTATAGAATACTGTGATTAATATACTATATGGGGAAGGCCACTGGGCCACAAGGGGAGGCATGGTGGCAGGTTCCATGTAAGGTTCAGAGCCTAGGAATAACTTGTGCGGGAGCAGCAGGTCAAATTGATAGCACTCCTAATTAGGAGAAAGTACCTGCAGTTTGATATTGCCATCAGATTGGTTCATGTTTTTAGACATGTCAAGGGGCAACTCATCAAGCGCACCCTGTGTATTGTAAGATAGGTTGGCAGGCAAGTCTGGGAACTTGGTGGCAACACCCCCTGCTTGTTGTCAGACACCAGGATTGGAGTTTGCAGGAGATCTGGGAAGGTCCACACAAACAACTTTTGTGTGGGGATGGTGCAGCAGGGCAGTAAGCAATTGTGGTGAAGCTTTTTGGTGTTTCCTTGGGCGTCTTTGAGCTGATAGGTGAGGTTGTTATAGACCACAGCTATCTTGAAGGGCCCCAAGTGGTTGGGTTCTAATTTGGCTGAATTGGGGTTGAGGGCATAAATGGGGTCACCTACAGCGTAGCTGGCTTTGGGGTGTCTTGTCCCTCCCTCAATTTGCTTGTGTTTAATGTCTTGTACCTTGGCACGCCACTGGCTCAGAGAAGAGGTAGGCAATAAGGGGGGGTTTTGCAGGAACTGTGGATTGGAATTTCCCTTGTTCTACTCCTGCCAAACCATCAGGTGTCCCAAAGGCCAAGGTGCTGGGGCTAAACCCGGTGCCCCTGTTGACTCTCACCCATAAGATGAGCAGGGAAGTGGGCAGATGTTCAGTCCACACAGTATTAGGGTGTTCCTGTGAGAGCTTGGCAATCAGTTGGACCAGTGAGCCATTCAGTTGTTCTACGCGCCCATTGGCTTGCAGATGGTATGGAGTCATGAATATTTGTTGTAGGGAATTCTTGGTGCAGTATGCCTTCATGACATGTCCAACAAGCTCAGGACCCCCATGCGTAAGGAGGTGTTTAGGTCGTCCAAAACAGGCCACAATTTCCTTGCCAATGAAGCAAGTGATGGTGGTGGCAGTGTAATTAGTGGTTGCCCACGCTACTAACCAGTGGGTGAAGTAGTCAATGGCTGTGAGGATATATTTCTTCCAAAGTATGCCTTTGGGGAGAGGCCCAGCAACATCAAGGGCCCACTGTTTGAAGGGTTTCATGGCCTTAATGGACAGGAAAGACTTGGGGGTGCGGGCTTGAATGTGTTTTTTTCACACAACACACATGTTTTGAGGAGGTCCAAGATGTCTTGACACATACACAGCCACCAAACCTTATGTTTCATGATTTCAAAGAATTTACATCCTCTGATGTGACCCAAGATGCAGAGGTAGTGTCAAGATTGACAATTCTTCCCCTCTGGAAACCCAGGCCCAGGAGCGGGATTTGAACCCCAGCCCTGAATCCCTACAGGCTGCCAGGCCTAGGGACCGCCAGGCCGCCCTCCCGTGTTTTTTGGGGATCAAACCCCTGCAAGCTGAGGCTCCTGTGAATTTCTGAAACCAGAATACCGATACCAGCCCAACCATAGTGGCGCCCAAAGAGGAGCCTCTCAAACTGCCTAATGAAGGCAGAGATGGCGCCTATGTAAGCTTCATGAGTTTGAAGTCCTCTCAAGCAACCAATCAAGAGCCTACCCAGGAAAGAGGCATGGGCCTGCAGCCCGGCCCCATGACCACGACGCTAAAGCAAGACAATCAGGTAGCCAAATTAAGATTTTTGACCAATGAAAGAACCCCCGGGCTGAGCGCCATTTTGCTGCTTTCAGACCCAAGTACCCAATTCCCCCAGCCCAGCTTTCCCCAATGCCCTGATGAACCCATGGAAAATGTTAAGTTTGGAGGTGGGGTGCTATATAGACCAAAGGACCCCGCACTCCAAACTTATTGCCATTTTTGAATAAAGGTTATGTTACTTTGGCTCATACAGCTATTACCATATTTTGTATTTGCTGTCTATAAGTTAAGTTCAAGATCCCCTGGCCCTCCTGCCCCTCTACCTGCAGTTTTCTGTCCACCTGGTGCTCTCTTTGGGCCCGTCATTTTACTGATTACCCATTAAAGCCTGAATATAAGGATTACACACCAGAGAAAATCATTGAACTTGACCCATTAGCCCACATCCAATCTGCCGTCAGATACAACCGCCAAGGCTCATGGATATTCTCTACCCCCAAGTTATTTAGAGGAAAATTCAACTACCTCCCGCCTACAACATTTATATGGAACCACCTGTAACACCAAAACCAATGCCAGCCTCTTTCCCAACCTGCCAACCGACCATACCAGTAAGCTTTTTGATATAGTGTACATCACCCTCACTGGGGTGGTGTACACCATTGTACCAGCCGCCAGCCCATGGTCTTGGTTAGGAAAGTCTGCTTCTTACCTCTTAAAGTTAGCCCCTCTCTTGTGGTGGGCCCTGCCCGCAAAAAACCTGGCCCAAGTTACCTCCAAAACCGGCGGGCTGGCCGCCCGAGAGTGGGCCCCTGACATTATGGCAATCTTTTTAAAACCTGGTACCCTGAGCCCCAAGATGTTGTTATTTCTTGGGGCATCTTGTATGCTTTTGTTATTGATAATCACTTATTACACCTATAAGGAGACCATGAACCTGATCTCTTCTATGTGGAAGATCACAAACCTGAACAAACCAAAAAGAATTGACACTGCCGCCACTGATACCAACAAGCCCTCCTCTCAAGTGCAAAATGTGATTGTAAACCAGTCCCTCACCAGCGTAGAGATGCCCCAGATGGGGAAGCTCACGCTCGAGGAACCCGACGCGCTATGCCAGTCCTCTGCTTGCACTTCCAGACCAACACACCCTCCTACGCCAGCAACACCAAGAAAATACTGGGGGTCGCTTCCATGCTCTCTGGGGACGCTCTGAACTGGTTTGGCAAAGCCACAGCAGAAGATGTAGAGTTCTGTTTGGACTATGCCAAGTTTGAGGCAGAACTAATGGCAACTGGGGAGGATTGCGACACCAGATACTACGCCTTGAACTCCTTGCTAGAAATCCACCAAGGCTCTTGACCCATTAAGGCTTACATTGATGATTTCCTTAAACTAAAGACCCGCACTCAACTTGAGGACAAATTGTCAGCCATCATCTTCCAAAAAGGAGTGAACCCAGCCATGAAAGACTTACTAAAGCACCACCCACCCATACTTGGCTTAGAAGACCTGATTCCTTTGTGAAAAGGCCTCAGCATGAACCAAGAGAATACCAGGCCCTCTAAGACCCGCCCATCCAAAACTGCCACACCCAACAGAGGGGGAATGACCCCTGAGGAACTCCAATGACACTACAGAAAAGGTCTCTGTTTTCACTGCCATGAGGCGGGGCACTTGACCAGAGCCTGCCCAAAGAAAATCCCTGCTCCCATCTCATTGGCCCAAATAAACACTTCTTCCCAGTCTTACAAGTTCATCCTAGTATCTGTTAACATTGGGGGAATAACCCAAAAACTAAAGGCGTTCATTGACACTGGAGCAGATGAGAGCTTCATTGACACAGACTTAGCCCAAGAACTAGGCCTGTCTGCCAATGAGAACTGTCTATAGATCATCTTGGGAAACAGCACCAAAGACACAGGATACAAATGTGAGCAAGAACTACCCTTGATAATAGGAAACAACACCTACCCCTTGTCCCTCATCTTGTTAAAAGGCCTACTGCACCCCCTCATCCTTGGGGAGTCCTGGCCAGACAGGCATGGCCTCATCCTCAACTACTGAGAACAGAACATCACCTTAGGTGATAAAGGTACCCGCAACATTGTTCCCTTCTGCACCAATCCTGAAGAACCTACCCAAAGGCTCATGACCATACAGATTTAACCAAGCGTGGGAGTCCTACCTACTTCTCTAGGGAAATGGACCCATGTATTCAGCAAAGAGGCGGCCACTTGCCTCCCCAAACACACCAAGTACAATCATGCTATTGATCTTCTGCCAGGCACCAAACCCAAACACGGGCCCATTTATAGCTGCAACCACAAGGAGCAGCTGGCTCTCAAGACGTCATCAAAGACATGACCAAGAAAAGTTTCATCCGCGTGTCCAAGAGCCCTTGTTTGTCACCAATGCTGTTTGTGGGCAAGAAGGACGGAGGCATGCGCCTGTGTGTTAATTATCAGAAGTTTTAATGAGATCACCGTAAAGAACCGCTACCCCATACCTAACGCTGACAACTTGTGCAATGTACTGATGGGCGCCCAGGTATACTCCAAGATTGACCTTAGAGATGCATTCAACCAAATCCAAATCAAAGAGGGTGACAAATACAAAGTGGTGTTCAAGACCAGGTATGGACTCTATAAATACCTGGTGATGCCATTTGGACTATGCAACGCCCCTAGCACCTTCCAGTGCATGATAAACACAGTACTGGGCAAATACCTTGACAAGTTCTGTGTGGCTTACTTTGAAGACATCCTCATCTATAGCAAGACCCATGAGGAGCACTTGCTCTATCTAGACCTGATCCTGAGCAAACTCTCTCAAGCCAACTTACACGCAAAGCTCAAGAAGTGCAAGTTCTTCCAACTAGAAGTAGAGTTCCTGGGCTATGTAGTGAAAACTGGAGGGTTTGCAATGGCTCAGGATAAAGTGGACGCTGTGACTTCCTGGCCAACCCCCACATGCCAGAAGGACGTCAGAAGTTTCCTGGGGCTAGCCAACTACTGCCGGGATTTCATCCAAAAAATTTCTCACATCACTCTGCCCCTGACCCGCCTGTGCTCTGACAAAGTCACTTTTTCCTGGACTCCAGAATGTGCCACCGCCTTTGAGGCCCTGAAACTTGCCTTCACCTCTGCCCCCGTCCTGGCCATGCCCGACCCATCCAGGCCATTTGTTCTGGAAACCAACGCGTCCAACTTTGCGGTGGGTGGGGTTCTTCTTCAGGAAGGAGGGGATAGTATGCTACATCCTGTAGCATATTACTCCAAGAAGATGCTGCCTGCAGAAGGAAACTACCTGATTTATGACAAAGAGATGCTAGCCATTATGAAGACCCTGAAACATTGGCACCAATACCTCTGTGGTGCTGAATTCCCAGTAAAGGTCCTGACAGACCACAATAACTTGGTCTACTTCTTCAAACCACAACAGCTTAACCAACGACAAGCAAGATGGGCTTTATAACTGGCCAACTACACCCTGACCATAGACTACAAACCAGGGAAAGTGAACATAGTACCAGACGCCCTGAGTAGAAGATCTGACCTGTCACCCACTCACATGGAAACTCGCGACCACAACACGCAAGTACTCCTGGACCCATCTAGCCTAGGTATCCACCTGGTATTGATGAAGATCAAGGCCAGTAAACCAGAAGTGCTGAAGGCCCAATCACTTGACAAATTCACCAAAACCATGATTGCCAACCTTTCAAAATCCTTGGATAGCCCCCACTACCAGAAAGGCTACTCATTGAAGGAAACAATACTAATGCTGCACAACAGAATCTTTGTGCCAGAAGGAAGCATCAGGACCAACATCCTGAGAGATTATCATGATTCTGAGATGGCCGGACACCCAGGGAGACTCAAGACCCTCCAGAGCATTAGAAGGAACTTTGCCTGGCCAAAGATGGACCAAGAAGTAAGCGCGTACCTGAAAGTATGTGAGACCTGTGGACAAACCAAACCCCGCAGAAACAAACCTGAAGGACTTCTAAGACCCTTGAACATACCCCATGGACTGTGGAGATCCGTCTCCATGGAATACATCATCAAACTGCCCCCATCCCTCTCCTTCAACGCAATCCTTTCATGGTAGACCGCTTCACCAAGATGGCATACTTTGTACCAACCACCACCTATTGCACAGCTGCAGAGACTGCCCAACACTTCCATGACCGCATACTCACCCAACACGGGACGCCAGAGGAGATCATCACAGACAGAGGACCCCAATTCACATCAAACTATTGGACACAAGTAATGAAAGACTTGGGGATCAAGTGGTGTGTATCTACCTCCTACCACCCGCAGACTGACGGCCAAACCAAAAGAGTGAACCAGATCCTTGAACAATACCTTCAATGCTATGCCAACGCCGACCAGGACAACTGGGCCAACATGCTTCCCATGGCCCAGTTTGCATACAACAGTAAAGACCACACCTCCACGGGAATGTATTCATTCAAAGCCAACTATGGGTTTGACCCCACCTGGGATCCCAAGATTGGCAAGAAAGAAACCAACACCACTGGACGTTCCTGGGTCAAGCGGATCCACAACACACAAAAAACATGCTTGACCAACCTGAATTGTGCAGTGCAAACCTACAAGGCCTTTGCCAACCAAAAACACATACCAGGCCAATCATTGCAAGTTGGGGATGAAGTATACCTGGACTCCCACAATGTGCCCCTACATGTCCCCTGTAAGAAGCTAGCTCACTGAAGAAATGGCCCCCACAAGATCACCAAACTGGTTGGGGAAGTTGCTTACAAGCTTGACCTACCCCCCTCTTGGAAGATTCACAATGTGTTCCACTATCCCTGTTGTTCAAAAAGGATGGGAACCTGCTTCCTCATCAACGGATTAAGACAGCCCCCCCACCCAGGCAAACAAACCACGGTGAGGAATATAAAGTCAAATACATACAAAGCAACCAAACTCACTACCAAAAACCCCAGTACTACGTCAAGTGGAGAGGATACCCACTGGAAGAAAGTACCTGGGAACCGCTGATCAACCTGACTAATGCCCAAGAAGCCGTCCAACTCTACCTGAACAAGCAGAATCAGAAGTAGGGGGACCCAGGGGAAGAAGGGGATGATGTCAAGATTGACTATTCTTCCCCTCTGGAAACCCAGGCCCTGGAGCAGGATTTGAATCCCGGCCCTGGATCCCTACAGGCCGCCGGGCCTAGGGACTGCTGGGCCGCCCGCCCGTGTTTTTTGGGTATCAAATCCCTGCAAGCTGAGGCTCCTGTGAATTTCCAAAACCAGAATACCGATACCAGCCCAACCATAGTGGCGCCCAAAGAGGAGCCTCTCAAACTGCCTAATGAAGGCAGAGATGGCGCCTATGTAAGCTTCATGAGTTTGAAGTCCTCTCAAGCAACCAATCAAGAGCCTACCCAGGAAAGAGGCATGGGCCTGCAGCCCGGCCCCATGACCACGACGCTAAAGCAAGACAATCAGGTAGCCAAATTAAGATTTTTGACCAATGAAAGAACCCCCGGGCTGAGCGCCATTTTGCTGCTTTCAGACCCAAGTACCCAATTCCCCCAGCCCAGCTTTCCCCAATGCCCTGATGAACCCATGGAAAATGTTAAGTTTGGAGGTGGGGTGCTATATAGACCAAAGGACCCCGCACTCCAAACTTATTGCCATTTTTGAATAAAGGTTATGTTACTTTGGCTCATACAGCTATTACCATATTTTGTATTTGCTGTCTATAAGTTAAGTTCAAGATCCCCTGGCCCTCCTGCCCCTCTGCCTGCAGTTTTCTGTCCACCTGGTGCTCTCTTTGGGCCCGTCATTTTACTGATTACCCATTAAAGCCTGAATATAAGGATTACACACCAGAGAAAATCATTGAACTTGACCCATTAGCCCACATCCAATCTGCCGTCAGATACAACCGCCAAGGCTCATGGATATTCTCTACCCCCAAGTTATTTAGAGGAAAATTCAACTACCTCCCGCCTACAACATTTATATGGAACCACCTGTAACACCAAAACCAATGCCAGCCTCTTTCCCAACCTGCCAACCGACCATACCAGTAAGCTTTTTGATATAGTGTACATCACCCTCACTGGGGTGGTAGACACCATTGTACCGGCCGCTGGCCTGTGGTCTTGGTTAGGAAAGTCTGCTTCTTACCTCTTAAAGTTAGCCCCTCTCTTGTGGTGGGCCCTGCCCACAAAAAACCCGGCCCAAGTTACCTCTGAAACCAGCAGGCCAGCCGCCAAAGAGTGGGTCCCTGACAGGTAGTGTAGTATGATGTTGCCCTGTTGTGTGGTGGAAATATATGGTGTCTTTTCTCCTGTCTCTGCCTGGCGACAGACATTACCCACATTGGTGGTGGACTGAATTTCATTGTCCTTCAGCTTAGAGATGGTTACCAAATTAAGGACCTTGTAGCAGGTTGCTTCAGGGCAGAGGTAAAGCATTAACCAATCTGGGTCTAAGCCGTCATCCCCAGTGATAGACGCCACATAGAGCCTTGAGAGGGCGTCTGCTGTGACAAGTTACTTCCCAGGCTTGTACTCAATGCGCAGCTGGTAGGGGGATAGGCGCTCAACCCAGCCTGCCTGGCGGCACGTCAAGTGGGACTGCATGTTGAAATACTGGAGCAACTTGTGGTTTGTCAGGACCCAGGGTGGGAAGGTGGCCCCTTCCAAGTAACAGTGCCACTTCTCAATGCAGTGCACAATTGCCGCTAATTCCTTGTCATGGATTGGGTAACGTTTTTCTGAGTCAGTGAGCTTCCTGGATTTGTATGCCGTGGGGAGAAAGACGCCCTTGTCAGTTTCTACCTGTAACACCCCTATAGCCTTTCAGAGGCATCAGTCTAAAGTTTGTATTGACAGTTTTTAATTGGGGAACTGCAATACAGGTGCAGTTGTAAGTTTTTGCTTCAATGTCTCAAAGGCTTGATCTCTGGAAGAAGTCCAATGGAAGTGCTTTTTAGTGTTCAGGAGCTCAGTGAGAGGTTTGATAAGTTCTCCACAATTGGGGATAAACTTAAGCTTGTTAGCAACCATGCCTAAGAAGGTATGCACCTGGCCCACATTGGTGGGGAGTGGCATGCTTGTGATTGCCTTAATTTTGGCAGGGTCAGGTTTTATCCCTTGGGTAGAGATGGTGTGCCCAAGGAACAAGAGCTCTGACTTGAGGAATTCATATTTGGAAGGTTTACCTTCAACTGATTTTTCTTAAGGGTGTCAAGGACAGCACAAAGGTGTTGGAGGTGTGTGGTTTGATCTTGACTGAAGACAATAATGACGTCAAGGTACATAGCAACACACTCTCCAATCAACTCCACAAATGCTTTGTTCATTAACATGGCAAAGGTGGAAGGAGCATTGGCCATTCCAAAGTTTATGACCTGGTACTCAAACAACCTGTAGCGTGTGCAGAAGGCAGTTTTTGCCTCATGCCCTGGCGCAATGCGGACCTGGTTGTACCCTGCAGTGAGATCAATCTTGCTAAAGACCTTTGCACCCACCAGCGTGTCAAACAGGTCGTCAATCAACAACAGGGAGGATTTGTTCTTAACGGTCACCTCATTTAAGGCGTGGTAATCTGTGACCAAGCAAAGGGACCTGTCCTTCTTGGCTACAAAGAAGACAGTGTCCCCATATGGAAAAAGCAAGGGACAGATAAAGCCCTTATCAAGTGCGTCTACAAGGTGCTGGCGGAGGGTTTTGTCTTCTTTTGGTGTCAAGAAATAGAGGGGACATGCCTTGGGAAGCAACCCTTGTAGTTGTACAGCATGCTGGATCTCTCAGAGAGGAGGTAGTTGGTCCAGTGCCTCACTGAAAACGTTCTTATACTCCTTGAGAAGAGCAACAAGTGCTGGTGGAGTAGTCAAGGGGAGGGCCTCAGGTGGTTCTGCGCAGATACCTTCAACTGAGCATCAATTGAAGTCTAGTTTCCCCCCTTGAACTCATAGGAGCACGTTTCTGTTATTCTTACAAACACGGTATTGTGAAGCAACTTGTTCATTTCAACAAGATATATCTGAAAACCCACCTCATTTCTATTGAGTGTGATTACATATGTGTCCCATTTGATGGAGGGTTGGTTGTGGCAAAGCCATTTGAGGCCATCAGTGACATTGTTTAAATCTGGCCATGATTTGCCCAGAGAGCTAAACCTGGATGTTCCCCATTCTTAAAGAGAAGGATACCGTCTAATGGGTAATTTCCTCTCTTTGGGAGTCAACCACTTGTACTGCCTTCAACCTGCTTGGCACTCAGTGTCGTGAATGCTGCCATTCACCATGTTTTGATTTCGCCTTTGGTGGGTTATTTTGAGGACAAATACATCTCTTTTGTGTTTGCCCTTTGAAATGAGTCTGGCTCTAATTTGGGAAATTCAATTGTTCAGTTTCCTGATTCTGCGCAACTCACTTGCCCCACTCATACTTGTGGCAAGTGATCCTACCGTCCATGTACTGTTTTGTGGTAAAGCTACACAGTATATATTACATTTCACTTCTACCAATAAAATTCAAGTTCTATTCCCATTTTTGTCTTTGTGTCTCCACGTACTTTGGCACCTCTCTAGCCATGTCTAGCAGATATTATTTAATCAGGACCACAAGGTAATCACATAGCCTTCCCTTCCATTCTAACCTAGACTTAGTAAAAATCCAATCCTAAGGTTAGGATTCACAGTTGTGTATCTGTGCCACGCCTCAGGTCACAACACTTGGTCTAGTTGCTGAGTGTCTGTGAACGCCTGGTCAACCATAGTGTGATTGGCCCCAGTATCTACCAGTAGTTTGTGGGTGTTCCCACAGAAATGAAAGGGATAGGTCAAGTGAGTTACTTTATTTGAAGAGTGACTATATTGGTGTATGGGGTTGTCATTATGATTTTGGAAGATGTTGAGGGTTTCAACTTTGTGAAGGTTGTAGTTGCAGGGGTTCTTTGCTAGGAGGGGTTAAGAGTGAGGGTCAAGTGGGGCTGTAGAACCTCTTGTAGCTACAACCCCCAGGCTTTTCCCTGGTCCTCAATTTGTGCTAGTTGGAGTTCCCCTCACGGGGGTTCTTAACCCCATTGTCTTGTGGGCATGGCTGGCAGCAGCCTACTTGGTTGTGACCATTGCCAGGCGCAGAGCAAGGTTGAGGTGGAGCATTGTTGGAGCGGCAGAACCCCATTGAAGCCTTATTATTAACCTCCACAATGGCTTTATAACAGTCATCAATGGAGGTGCAGCATCCTACAGGAACCCACTTGTAGATATGAGGTTTTAACCCATTAACTATCAAGGTAAGGTGCATGGTTTTCCTGTCAGTCACAGCTTCTGGGGCGGCAGCAAGGTATTCAGGGACAGACCCAGTCTGTTTGATAGCCAGGAGGAGAGTCCCCACTACAATGGGTGAGAATGTCTCACTGTAGATGGACTTTGTGGCATCCCTGAATGACGCCCAGGTGATCTCTATCTCTTGGCTGGCCCAGGTGGTGAACCAAATTGCAGCAGGTCCAGTAAGCCAGCCTGAAGTGGTGGCAACCCACATAGGCTTGGGTACCTGATATAAATGGAGGCAGGTCTCAGTGGAGTGGAGCTAACTGGCAATGTCAGCCCCTTTCACGCCACCTGCAAAGGATTCCAGCTGAAGCTTGAGAATGTGTTGTGACAGATCTGACTGGGGCGGGGTGACACTAGTGTCACGCTGCCTAAGGTGGAGTTGGTTGTACACATCCGTAAGTATCAGTTGATCTTGATAATGATGTACCTGTTGGGGATGTCCCCCTTGGGGATTGGCAGGAAGGTCTCTTGATGGGGAGTAGCCATACGGCCCGTACTCCGTCTTTTCTTGGGGGAATTTTCTCTTTAGGTAGGTTGTGAACTTACTGCTGCTACCACTGTTGCAACTGAACCAATGAGGATTCTGTATTTGAATTGGGGAAGACAACAGTCTAATAGAAAGGACAGAAATAATAAGAATAAGGTATTTTTTATTATAGAATACTGTGATTAATATACTATATGGGGAAGGCCACTGGGCCACAAGGGGATGGCATGATGGCAGGTTCAATGTAAGGTTCCGAGCCAAGGGATAACTTGTGTGGGATCAGCAGGTCAAATTGATAGTGCTCCTAATTAGGATAAAGTACCCGCAGTTTGATATTGCCATCAGATTGGTTCATGTTGTTAGACACGTCAAGGGGCAACTCATTGAGTACACTCTGTGTATTGTAAGATACATTGGCAGGCAAGTCTGGGAACTTGATTGCAACACCACACTGCAAGCTATCACACAGGGACATAATCTAAGTGTAGCTCTATTTCTGAAAGCATGTCTTTGCAAAGCTTAAATTCTGGGGTTTTAAATAAAAGTTTATTGAGCTACTAATATATATCTGCATTCTTTCAGCCACTATGAAGCTTAGGATGATGCTGATGTGGCCAGGATAATTTTTGTCACCATGCCTCCAGAAGTGGTGAAAACTTGGTGATGTCCTAAATTGAGGCTGACAAAAAACACCAAATTACTTTTTTGTTTCCAAGCCTTTTCAACCTTTTTTGACAGACCCTACCAAATTTCTGCATGTTTGGCCACAACCCACTTGTTATTGATGGCCCAGTTTAAAACAGCCAGTACCCCATGGTGCTTTTTTGTGTTCAGCACTTATGATGATTGCTTTTTCAAGGGCAGGGAATTCCAGCCAATATAGCATTATCTGTGATAGTAGGAGTGAGAATGATAGTGGATAGTTGTCACGTGGCTGAACTATCCTTACAACAGAGGGAAAGATCAGGATCATCACATATAGGGCTGTGGTGTTAGGGCTGTGTCGGCCCAGAAAAGGGATGATTATGGCAAATGCCATAATTGCCCTGTTCACCCTTCCCCGTAACCTTCTTTTGGATTCCCCTAAGTTGGGGGAATCCAAAATTTCAAAAAAAGAAGGCCTCAAAAGGCCTTCTGTTTTCCAGACAGCCAGAAATTTTTTTAAAATAAAAACCTATTTTTTAAACGAATTAAATTTCAAATTTGACTAGTTAAAATTTTAAAATAAAGAAAGAGAAAAAATATAATTTTTTGAAAAAAAACTGGAAGTTCAACTTCTGGATTTGCAAAAAAATTGAACGATTTCGGATGGGCGGCTTCTTTTTAGAAAAGAAACCACCCATCCGAAATCCGACACAGCCCTATGTGGTGTCCCACCCCCAGAAAAATATCTTCTTTTTTCCGGCATTCTGGAAGATAAGATTTGAAATCAGCTTTAAATAGAAAATATATTACCTTCCATATTTTCAGAAACTTTGGACAGAATCCAGGTTTTGTCCGGGGGTGGGACACCGCAACCCTAATCACACATGGAAGGCTGGGGGGTTTGATTCTGTGCTCCATGACATATTTTAATTTTATAATTAAATAATATATAACATTTTAAATTAAAAGATCATTTAAAATTTAATTTAAATTAGTTAAGTATATCAATTTTTATATATTGTTATTATTGTCACCCTCCCTTGATTTCAGCCTGATTATTTCCCAATGGATGCCAAGCAGGTGGCACTGATTTCCAGAGGATAGAAAGCCTTCTTTGCCTGAATCCTTTCGGGAAGAATTGGATCCCCCAAGCTAGGGGAATCTACAGCTCCAGAAAGGATCCGGGTTTGCCATCCAAATCCTGGCCAAACCCATAGTCCAGTCCGAAACTGTCCGCCACAGCTCTAGCTTGAATGCATTAAACTTTAATCAAATTCTATTAAAGAGGCAGCTGGCGAAGAACGAAGTGATTGAGCATAAGCTTCACGCCTTTAAAAAAGTTATTGCGATGATTCACTTGATTGTTCACAGCTCAAATAAGCTTGAGACAATCGTTTAAGGCTTAAATCAATGCCACTGTTTAAATGGCACCAGTGAGCCGCACGAAACTACCATGCCTATAGATTATGCCCTGCAGCTCCCGTCAAAACCATCCATTACAGTTGCCAAAATAAGCCTACACCTGAATCGATGTAGTAGTTTTCAAAGTTTAAATTCATTTCAGCGCATAAAAAGGTTTATCCAAAATATAGCATGTCGTAATATGAGCATTTTATTGGTTTTATATGTTTTGCCTTGCATGATGAATTAATGAAAATGTAGCTGAAGATTCCAAATTCTTTAAGCTAACTGTTCGATAACCTTTTGATTGGTTGTACAAAGCTCAGATGCTGTCATTAGTAGAGATCTCAATACCGAATAAGGTTGGACAAAGGGCATTGGATAATCAAGCTAATCGGTTTGATGATTGGCTACAAAAAACAATCCTATCAGTCATTGGTCAGTCAGTTGATTGAAGGAAACTTTGGTAGTTTTCTGAGAATTCTTCGAAATTTGGGTCACCAATTTGCTGAATCGAGAGTAGATCTTATTTCTAAAATTGTCTACACCCATATTGTTACAGATTGGAATGCAGACCTTTGAGGTTTCCCATTATATTACCTTTTTGTCATGTCATCGAAACCCACCTAGAACACCGCCATTGGTATTGTGGTGCTAAACTCTTTATGCTAAACCCCAGGGTTGGGTTTAACTATAAATTAAACTTTCTTTACAGTTGACCAACAAAATGAAAATCGCATCCTTAATCCTCTCCATAAGTTCAGTACTCGCTGCATTCAGTGACAATGATCGCTGTGGAACATCCAATCGAGGCTTGATGTGCAATCCCCAAGGGCAGTTCGGCCCCTGCTGCTCCAGAAATGGATTCTGTGGAAGTACATCTGCGTATTGCCAAGTCGAAAGTGGCTGCCAATCTGGATGCACGCCAAACCCTCCTGTGAACCCTTCTGCTGGCTGTAGCAATGGCAGGTGTGAACTTAAATACCTTGACAAATGCCAGACTCCAGGCCACGTCTCACTGACCTTTGACGACGGACCTGACCAGTATGCTCCCAATCTTTTGTCCATCGCCAAGAAGCTAAACGTCAAGCTAACTCTTTTTGTGATCGGAAACAAGCTAAGCAATAAGACCCACCAACAGTACCTCAAACAATACTATGCCGCTGGCCATACCATTGCCTCTCACACCTTCACACATCCCTTCCTCACAAAGCTCACTGATGGCCAGATCCGTGAAGAGATGATCAAAACGGATAATGCCATCTTCAAGTTGATTGGTGTCCGCCCCATCTACATGCGCAACCCATACGCCGATAGCAACCAGAGAACGATGGCCCTTTTGGCATCCATGGGCTACAAAAGCATCTTCACTTCCCTTGACACTGAAGACACCGTCTATGGCAACTCTGACCCCAGCAGAATCCTCTCCAATGTTGTCAAGGGTCTCCAAGCTGATCCCAGAGTTACTCCCTATGTCATCACTCAGCACGAGACTTACAAAAACTCTGTCAACTACCTCCCACAAATCGTCGAAAAGATCAAAACACGCGGGTATAAAATTGTCGACATCAACACTTGCTTCGGCACCACTAGGGCTTATAGATAGCCTTACCTGACCATTCCTTGACTTTTTTACTGAATATTATCATTAATAAAAATCTAATCTTAAATCTAACCACTTTACTATCTACATCCTTTAATACCCCAAACCACATCTGCTCGGATGCTTCCAACCAATACAATTGTTTAATCGTTCTAAACACCTTCTTTCTGTTAAATTTCTTTGTTTCCTACACCACATACCATATTGCCGTTAGCAGAGGAGGTGGGATGTCACAAACAGGCAGCAGCTATGGTTGTTAGAAAATCAAGACAATGGGCAGTTTCCTTGAGCTCTTCAAAAAGGCAGAGGGAAATAGAAGATACCATTTAGCTTTTCCAAATAGTAAAGAGAAAGGAGGAGATGTAAAGGGGCCTAATTATTTATTTAGAAATATATCCCAAGCTATATACTCTCTGTGTAGCTAATAAATCATTCTAAAATAAATAATATTTGGATCACATTAAACACCAAGAGGGAAGTGACAATTATGCCCAAGAAAATATCCAAACATGGATACATATCAATCAAGAGTCAATATGCATCAGCCACAGCATTCTCAGTTGAATTCAAATTTGAGGACAGGAGGTATATTTAAATACATCGACCCTCTTAGCAGCCAGATAGAAATTCAAGAAGCAGGCAAATGTTCAACACCTGACATGGTTGAACTTAACCCCTACCTACAGGACTATTAATAAATTGTTGGGGGTTACTTACCTTTAATTAGATAAAAACACCAGTCAAAAATTACACATGCTTATAAGCCAAATAAGCAAACACAGGAATAAAGCAATTTCCTGCACCATCTGCAACCCACATTGCTTCATAACAGTTCTTTTGATAGAAGCAAGAAAAAAACGTTGCCATTGAACCTCAATACCAACTACAGCCATTTGAGCGAGATTAAATCTCATCAAAGAAAATTTGGTATGGTCTACCTTACCACTGATTTTTTAAAACACTGGGCTGTATTATATACCTTAACTTGGCATGATATCCCTTGGTTCAATGATGACTTTACTCACCAACACTTCTCACTAAACAAGGAGATGTAAGACATTCCCCTTGTTTTTTGAGACAAAATTTGGCACTAGGTTATTTCTCCAGACAATTTTTATTGAAATGCCACAAATTTTATTGTGTACAAAACTGAGATATTTATTTTCATGTGTATACTTATAGGAAGTATACAATATGAAATGATGGGGGAATCTAAGAAGAGAACAGTGTATTATTTGATATAAAAGAAGAGTTTTGTATAGTAAGGTGATGAGCCACATAGTGTCAATATAGATTGTGGCAGCCATGGGGCTTTTGGGGGATCCAGATACCTTTGGAGCTTAACTGTTTGATCCTGGTGTAAGATCTGGGTTTTATGTTGATGTCATCTTTTACTCAACAATCAAGCCACTCATCAGGGAAATGATTTCAAAATATGAAGTAATTAAAGATGTCGCAATATCTCCCCACTGGTCTTGAAAGGTGGATCCTTGATTATCTTATTGAGGGTACCTGGGAGGAATTCCTGATATTGATCCAGCTTGTCCTTGGATACCGGCAGTCATGGATCTCTCTGTTCCTGTCTATCTTTCATCATTCTTTTTAAGTCCTCAAGCTCTTATGAAGATGAATATAAACTAGTACCTTAATGTCTAAAATATTTATATTGTTTAAATGCAGAAAAGCAGGGAAGGTTTTAAGAGTACTGGATTAAAGCCCACAATAATATGTAAGAAGCAAAATGTGAGCTTAGGCAATTTATTAAACCTGGGGAAATTAAGTAAAATTCCAGTTTCAAGGGTGGCTTATTGGTCTAATAACTTCATTCCAATATCTGGATAGCAGTTAGAAACTTTGTGTACTTGGGTGCAGCCAAGGGACACAGCAAGAAACCCTAATGGTAGTATTGGGTTCATAATAAGCCAGAGGTTAGTAATCAGGGATGAATAAGTAATTTACCTCAAGGCACTGGGAATGATGAGTGTAAGAAATATCCTCTATCTAGAACTAGGTAGAAGTCCCTGAAGTACAAAAATAAGCTCAAAGAGAAAGTGTAAATAGAACTTAATTTTTTGGATGAATCTAAATGATTCTTATGTGGCAAATATTTACCACAAAACGGTAGTAGTTCAGGTAGATCACTGGACACTCTCATAAGTGAGTTGAGAATCACTCATATCATCAGCCGTAATATAAATGAGTCAAATATCTAATTTGAAATGAACCCCATTTTGAGTTGAGAAAGTGAGCTGAAGGATTCAACACTCAAAATTCAACTCCAATAAAGACAAAATCAAAAGAGCATGAATATTGTGATTCACAACAAGAATCAACAACATATTTCAGGGACCCACCCTGCTGGAAAAAGCTTCCCAGCATGATGAATTAAGGCATACAGATTCAATCCTGTGATCATAGAGCCAATTGTCACAGAAACCATACCTAAGTTTAATAATTCCCCAAGGATTTGGTATCTTCCCAGTAAGGGATTAAATCGGCCCAAGAAGACATATAGGCTTAGGTATGCAAGCAATGAAACATAGGCAAAACAGACAGAATAAACTAGTGGGCACAGGATTGGAGGTCGCTGATTTAGTTTTCTGTTTGGCGGGTGGGTTCAAAGATAACAAGGATGCAGTATACCATCTTCCTGGTACTAAAAGGGCCCACTTTCCATTATTGCAGTATTATGTATTTGTACCAGATCCCAGGCAAGTTTCTATTTGAGTGGTCAAATGTACTAAGGTACAAAACAAGATTAGAATAATCCATTTGAACCTAATTCCCCAAGAAGGGGACAGATTAGGTAATTTCATGGATATCCAAAAGTCCTAAAAGAAATAAAGTAGTTTTTAATAGGTTTAAATTCTTTGATGATTGATTAATTGCAATAAGCAATGCAAAGAAACTTATATAGTAGAAGGATGGGGTAGATGGGAAAGGTAGCTGGAGTTGAAACATGACAGCAGTTAAAGCAAGTTCTAAAACATTTCTCAAACAGTTGAAACAACTCTTTAACAGACCTCAGGAATCAAATTATCATTACAAGTTTGAGATAATTATCACTTTCAGTTAAAACAACTGTTAATATGTGTATTAACTTAACAGTATTTGTTAAACTGAAGTTGAGTAGTTTACAGAGCTTCCTGTCTTTACTGGGTATTTGGAAACATCAGCAGACAGTTTTTTACTCTCTGATTGGATGCTTTGGTCATATCTAAAGTTTTTTTGTTCCTCTACCAATCTCATAATTATTTTTGAACTTAATTTTGAGCGCTCTGTGGCCACAAGAAAGGTTTCAGGTTCAAACTTTGTTCCTGCCTATGTTTGATTGATATTCACATAATCAGTCTTTAAATCCTGTATTCCAAGACTAGTTTGAGGAACCATTTGTGGCAAGTTACCCAAAATAAAATTATCTGTGGTAGGATAATCATGAATGATGATCCTGACAACATGTCTATACACACCAAGAAGCATATATTGTATATGTTATAACTAATTTTCAGACGGGAATAACAAGAAGCCAAATGGAACCATAATAACCAGTAACTTACTTTACTATTAAAATCAAAATTTAAATTAGAATAAAAGTAAGAGCAAACCTAAAAGGTACCTTTTTTAAATGAAAGTCAAACAATATCAACTTGATGTTAAGAGAGATGGCTCCAAAATATTTATTTCATTCTTAGAAATGAGGTGCACTTAAAGGGTAGAATATTTAGCTTTTTAAAGCTTATAAGAGATGGCATAGTGATGTCAAGGATATGGATGTACAAGTATTCTGGCTACCACTAACCCACTTAACATCCAGTCATCACCCAATCTGGTGCCCTCCCAATATACAGTTTGACATACCAGAAATGGCAACCAAGCAATATCACATGACTGTCCAAGTATCCAGTGACTTGAACCCATCCTACACATGGCCAACCCCTAGTTTTGATCCAACTAAATCCCCGCCACAGTCAAGTCTATATAAGTCTAAAGTATTATCCAATAAAAGATGCTTCTCTTCTTCCTTAATTCAATAATTGAAGCTTCCCCAAAAGGTGCTCCTTATCAAAATCATAAATTTTTGACCCAAACTATTGCTCAGTTTTAGCTGTGTAGTTTTAGCAGAGATACAGGAAGGGGAAGATGTTGAACTGGATAGAGCTTTATTTATATAATGGGGGATTGTATAGTGGTGGTGAATTTTCAGATTGAACTGTTTGTCCTAGAGCTAGGATCTTATCTAGAGGAAATTAGTTGCCCTCTATAAATGGACCCACTTAGCCATGGTATCTGAGCGGGTAGACTCTGCTTGATACATAATGGATATGGGACCTGGTGGATTGATCAAGTTGCATGCCCCCTTTTTGGCTCAGAACCTTGTATGGGGTAGTATCGATAGAGGTAGTGCTACAGCTTTACTAGGGCTGTGTTGTCCCACCCCCAGAAAGAACCTGGATTCTGTCCAAAGTTTCTTAAAATGTGGAGGGGAATATATTTTCTATTTAAAGCTGATTTTAAATCTAATCTTCCAGAATGCTGGAAAAAAGATCTTTGTCCGAGGGTGGGACGCCGCAGCCCTACAGCTTTACCCAAGTGGGCAATGGGTATTTCTGGGAAGTCCTTTTGGGAGCCAATCATGTTCCTGGGTAGGATTTGAATCCGATTGGATCTTGGGACCATTGCTGGGGATTGATTTTAATTTGGTGCTAGGGCCTATATTGTTTACCAGTAGCGTGAGCTGAATCTTTAGTAGCCTTGATCTTTAATAGGTATTCCTTAAAGCTGGGTTTGCTGTTGGCCTAGAATTTCCTGGGGATTTAGTGGCGATCCTGAAGGCGAATAATCTATTGAATGTTTCTTAATGAGGATGGAGAACTTTATCTTGGTGGTTTATTATGGACCGATATTGAGGTTGCTCAATTGATGAACCCAAGGTTTATGGCAATGACTGATCTATTTGGGTCTCCTGGTGAGTTAAAGCATTTATCCTTGGACTTTGGTATAACAGCTAATCTTTTGAGATTTAACTTGAGATGTCTTGTATCAAAGGTGTTGTTTCACTTGCCCACAAGAGTGAGGATTATTAGATAGTCTTACTATAAAGATCAGCTCTCCGTTGTGGAATAAGAGACAAAAGAGGCGTTGTGGAGTTTTTTGGGATATTGAAACTGATGCTGGGTGTATGTTTAACTATAGGTATTTGAGTGATTGCCAAGGTCGTTTTTTAATGGGGAAATTAGCCAGTATGCGCAAATGGTGCGATTAAGTTTGTGAAGGGCATACAAGCTACCTTTATTATCGTCCTCACAGCTTTTTAAAAGAATTTATTTGATGTCATTTTGCCAGGGTTTAGTTCAATGAAGTAAGGAGGATGGGAAAGGGTCCAATCAAAGTGCTGGATGCTCCTGGAAGGGTGATATCTCGTCGCCCAGCATACTGAGGCCAAACCATGGGCCGGGAAAAGGTGCCTGGCGTTTCTCCTGGATAAATGGGTTGGGTCGAACTTCCCATCTCCAGGCGTCTATAAAACTGGTGTGTGGTTTTTTAGAGTGGCTGTTTATTAGGAGGGGCTTCGTTAATATTTATCTGTGGTTGATACTAAATGTGATGAATTGTATGATTAATTTCCAAGGCAGTGACATTTCAAGTAAATGTAAAATTGGGTTGATAAAGGAAATATCTATAGGCTAAAATAATGGGTTTAAAGTGGTTATTTATACATGATTTAAAAGGCAATTTAATCAACTTCTTTTTAGAGTTTGATTAGTTAGCAGTTAATCAGAGTGGATAATTTATTCAATAGTATCGTGCAGTGGGGTATATAAGCCAGTTTGTTTGTAAAAGTAGTGCAACTATGAAAATAGTATTTTTAACTTTATTGGGTACTTCCCTTGCTGCATACAGCGACAACTACAAATGCGGAAAGCTCAACAATGACCTGATGTGTGATCCTCAAGGCAAGTACGGCCCTTGCTGCTCCCATGACGGCTACTGTGGAAACACAACTGATTATTGCTCTGCTAGCAACGGGTGTCAGTCTGGTTGCGTTGACCTGCCTCCCCTTTCAGAAACTGCCCCTGCAAGTTGTGGGGATGGGGTTTGCGATGGCCGCACCGAGACATGCAGCAACTGCCCCAGCGACTGTAAATGCAACTTGGAATATCTCGACAAATGCTCGACTCCTGGCCATGTCGCGCTGACATTTGATGACGGCCCTGACCAGTTCGCCCCCAACCTTCTATCCACCGCCAATGAGCTGAACATCAAGTTAACTCTGTTTATCATCGGAAACAAACTAACCAATGCCACCTACCAAGAATACCTCAAGGAATACTACAAGGCAGGCCATACCATTGCTTCTCACACGTTCACCCATCCCTACCTCACCAAACTTACCCATGCAGAGATCCGTGATGAGATGACCAAAACTGACGATGCCATCTTTGACTTGATCGGCGAACGTCCCATCTACATGCGCAACCCATACGCGGACTCCGACAAGCGCACAATGGCAATCCTGGACTCCATGGGCTACAAGAGCATCTTCACCTCCCTTGACACCGAAGACACCATCTATGGCGACTCTGACCCCAGCAAAATCCTCTCCAACGTCGTCAAGGGTCTCCAAGCAGATCCCAAAGTTACCCCCCACGTCATCACCCAGCACGAAACATTGGTTAATTCCATCAACTACCTCCCAGCAATCGTCAAAGAGATCAAGGAGCGCAACTACACAATTGTCGACATTAGCACCTGCTTTGGCACCAAGACCGCCTACAGAAGCGACAAGTGTGGAGATAAAAAATGTACAGGCTACATCGAGGACTGCACTTCTTGCCCCCTGGACTGCGGTTCCTGTCCCGTCGTTTAAATCATGATCCTGCATAACATTCAACATACAATGTTTTACAAAGATATCATTTTCCCTTGGCCAACGATATACCATTACATTGGAACAACCACTATTAAAATTTCTATAAATTCTAAACTAACATTTACTTCTTTGCAAAGAATTTACGATATCTCAGCCCTGCAGCTTAAAATATTCAGTTAAATATTTTAATTCAAGAGAGCTTCATGAATCACCACATTTAAAACCGGAATCTCAATCTACAGCTGATACTGCAAATAACTTCATAACCTTGTTTTCAAATTATCTAAGCCATGGAACAGTAAGTTGTAAACTAACAGGAGTTATAAAATTACCCCTAAAAACTCCATAAATCTACTTGAAGTAGCGTTAGTTGGAAACCAAACAGAATTCATTTCTACCCAACCTTGACCAGAAACTTTTTTGTTTTGGCTTTGCGGTGGTATCTTCAGCTACTAAATACTTGCATAACGCTCTATAAAGCCAAGCCCTAGGCATCGGTACAACTGCACCAACCACAGCAACTATATAAGATGTAAGTTTATCCTTCCCAAACCAAGTAAAAGAAAATCATACAATCGCATCATTTAGTTATACAACATCTGATATTTATTTGCATCCTTATGAGCCAACTCTATTGAGAAGGTTTAATAGTCTTAATTGAAACCTTCTTGAATCCATATCGGAATTCGAATAACTGATGCTAACTAACTATTGGGCTAGGTCAAGGTACCAGCTTGAACACGCCAAAGTTTATTGACTGTTTTGACCTTTTAAACCAATGCCGGGATATATATATCTATTAGAGTATTTTTAAATAAAAAACAAACAAGCTTTGTTTTATTAAGCGTGCTTTTCCTGGAACATCTTTAACCGCTCAATAATCCCAGAACCAAATATAATCTCTTGTATGGGTGTCAGGGACCCACTTAAAAGGGAATAAATCCCCAATCTTTGCCCAGATAATCGATTTCCTGGACATTTTTAAAGAATATCTGTTGATTTTAAAAGGCTTTCCCCCTATCTAGATCAACCCATTTTCAACACCTCAACCTCATGGATACGTTCTTCTGATCCTTCAGTAGCATCAACTACCTTTGAACCACTTTGATCAAAAAACTATCATCAAACACTCTTTAATATTCTTAGATATTAAAGGCGAAGCATAAATTTTACAATATGTATCGAATATGAAGTTTAAAATAGAGTTCTTTGGCCTCAGGCAAGCTTTTATAGGACTAGAATTTTCACCATAAGAATAAAAAGGATGGGTTTTCAGGCGTATACTTCCTGGGAGTATATAAAACAAGATAATGGGTAAAATTTAAGAAGATAGCAATACTTTATTGCATGTAAAAGAGGGGTACCATATAGCATCATGGCAAGCCATGTATTTAAATGTACGCCATAGCATTCATGGGGCTTGTCCAAGTAATGTTCCTCTTAGGACTCAAAATGTCTGATCCCCGCAATAGATAGGTGAATGATAAGAGTGCCACCAACTTGATGATTAGTTGGGGAATCATTCAGAGACTCACTCATGGAACTAATTTCCTGAGAGGAAGCAAGTGTAGATGTTGCAATATAATCTTCAAGCCTTTTCCTTCCTTTTTGCCAAAAGGAGTTCTTCTTGGTATGCTTCAGGAAATTAAGGTACATATCCTTAATTTTGCCCTGAAGGCTAACCCAAGGCTAGTGTTACAGTAGAAAATCAAATGGAAGGGATAGTGCGCCCTTGTAAAACCAGAAACCAGCAAAGAACTGCAGCCAAAACCTTGAAAGAAATAGACAACTTAAATGCTGTCATAGACAAAAAATGGTTCAAAGCTGTGGTTGCCCAAATAGCCCTGGAAAATCTGGTCCTGCCTTATTTTTCCCCAAATAATTATGACAAAAAATCATGTGTTATACATTGTTTGGTGATGGCAGCACTTGATCCGCTGGTTGCTGGAATTTTTTGAATTATGATGTCATCAACTCAAATTCTAATACAGGACTGCCAACTGCTGAAAATATTCCTGCCAGCCAATCAGATGCCATAGAACCCCCTCCTCTCCCATCCTGAACTCCTTTAAGGCATCCCCATTCCCCTCTAGAAACTTGTTTCTAGATAGCTTAATTTCCCTCGAAATAAAAGAAAGTTTATCCCAAAATGATGGCGTATCTGGGGCTGTTTGCCCCTGTCCTCAAAAGACTAGCCTTTGTGGCGGTCAAGGTTGGCATCAACTCCATGGCTGCAACTTGGCCTGCCCTTTACATGCCAATGTCTTCAGATTCTTTCTCTAATTTCCTCTTGCAAGTCATTTGCTTGTTGACAATTTTGACCTCCATCTTCTTCTAAGCTACCATTGGATCCAAGATGTTGAACCTGTCCTCCCAATTTGGCCTCCTGCTTGTCAAGCAACTCACAATATTTAATTATATCCTCATCATATTTCCTTGAATCACGCCACATACCATTTCACTCTAACAGCTAGCTTCAAACCTCAACCCTTTTGTGATAAAGGTTACCCATATGTGTCCTCTTGGATGTTGTCCCCAAGAGCCAAACACAACACTAAGCCTCTGTGATAACCAAGGGTGGTGTCAATTGCTTGGACCAACCTGATGTAGGGTACAGTTGGCCAATCAGTAGTATGTGATGAGGTGTACCATAGACATTTCTGAACAGATGATAGTCGTAGAGAACCTTTTCTGGTGTGTCTATTGATTTACTGGGTGAGAAGGATTATTAAAGATTTCCAATAGCTACCATGGGTCAATCAGGAACTTCATAATTTATGCAGAGCCAATATTTATGGTACAGTTTTTAAAGTGTATCTACTGTAAGTTACTATTTTCCTGGTTTGTACCCAATGATCCTGAGATCCCTCTGGCCAAGGCTCATCTATTCAGCTGATATTCCTGAGAGGTGCTGGTGTGTCTTTAAGAGCACTAGTGGCTTGTAGTTGATTACTGCTTTGAATGCTTGTTCTCCTTCCAGATAACAACACTGTCCCATTATATAAAGCACAGTTGCTATCAATCATATCTTATGGTTGAGGGATATTTTTTTACCATCTGAAAGGTTTTTGATCCATATGCAACTGGGTGTCACTAGTAGCAAACTCCTGTTGACCATGCTCATAAGAAAACCTCAACTACAGGATTCAAACCCTGATACCCTACGGGCACCAGCCCGCAGGACCAGTCACCTGGTTGCCAGTAGATTTTTGGACTCAAACCAGAGCAGGATTTGACTTTGGAGGATCCTCTAAAGCTTGATGAACCAAAATCACCTACATCAACACTCCCCACGCTAAAGGTTCCTGTTAACCAAACCAATCAGAGGGTGGGTCAATCTAAAGATCTCAGAATAACTTGGGCCACTGCAGAAGAGGAAACAAAGAAACTTCCTATAGAACACAGGCTGCCCAGAGATGACCAACCCCACGGCCTGATAAGGAAATTTGAGTATTCTCAGTTTGAACCAGCCAATGAGTTAACTCCTGCTTGAGATGCCACCAAGGACTGGAAAACCCTGGTAGACAGTAGCACCCAGGCCAAAGAAATTTGTAAAGGTTTACCCATGGCAGATGGGCATACTTATACCCTGGACTGCCAGGAAGTTGCCCATTGCCATTCTTGCAATAAAGTGACATGAACCTTTGGTTCAACCAGGTTATTACATACTTGTTATTAGTTCTATCCCACATATAGTCTACCTCCTGCAATTCTATACCTCACACTCACTAACCCCAAGAAACTGCGGACCAGCCACCCAAACTATACCATCCACCAGGAGCTCCCTTTGGGCCGGTACATTTCACTGAATACCCACCCAACCTGGCGTACTCGGAGTTCACCTTAGAGGAAATCCTAATCTACAACCCAGAGGCTAGAACTAGAGAGACAGAGACCATTTACAGAGAAGGCACAGAAATCACCAGACCTCCTCTGCTATTCCGCAACAAGTACAACTACCTGCCCACATATTTGGTTCCCATGACACCACCTCTCACCCTGCGGCCCAACTGCCTGTAAGAATCCATTGCGGCCAATGAATCCACTTCTACCCAGATATTTGGAACAATTTATATCACTCTCACCGGCTTAATTGATTCAATGATACCTGCAAGCGGACCTTGGGCCCTCCTGGGCAAATTTTTATCTTATATTTTAAAGTTAGCACCAATCTTGTGATGGGCCCTTCCTGCTGGGCCCACAGGCCAACCACCCACAAGATTCCAAGAACCCCCTATGGGCTGGATCCCTGTTACTGGGGGATCCTTGTTGGTTATGTGTATTCAAAGTTCACCACAAATAGTGTGGCTGGAGGCACCTGTTATGATAGAGCAACAAATAGAAGGGATATCATATCCTGGGAAGACATGAAACCAACCAAGAACTTCATCTAAATCCCTGAGAAGGTTGGACAATTTAAACATCAGTAGTGAAAAAATGGGTTGAAGCTGAAGTTGCTCAGATAGACTTAGAAAATATGGACTTGCCCTGCTTTTCACTAACCAATTCTGTCAGGGAAGTTAGGCTTATACACTACTTAGAGATGGTAGTGGTTGACGGGCTGGCCCCAGGAATCTTTTTGAATTGTGATGCCATCAAGTTAAATTCAACGGCAGGCCCCAAACTGCTGGAAAGATTCTTGCCAGTCAATCAGATGCTGTAAGACCCCAACTCTATCCTAAACTACCTTAAAACCTTCCACATCCCCCTCTAGAAGACTGCTTCTAGATAGCTTAAATGGCATCAGATAAAGGAAGTTTCACAAAACTGTTTGATCATCTGGGGCTGTCTTCCCCTGTTCTTGTGAGGTTAGCCTCTTCCTAGGTTAATGTTGGTGTTGACTCTCTGGGATTCCCTTGGTCTGCCCTTTATATACATGTGGTGTGGATTCTTCTTCAAATTTACCCCTGTAACCTGTTTGTTTTCTGAAGATTTTCACTGCCATCTTCTGATACTTGGCCACAAGTGGCAAGATGTCAGACTGTCATGAATGACATTTTAATACTTGTATTGAAAACCTGGAAGTTGAAATCCGGGTATCAGGGAAAGCCTTATGTTGACCAGAGTGGACAGGGAACCGCCCAACTGCTAGTCAAGTCAAGCCCTGGACTACCAGAGATAGATGACCCCAAACAGGGGGAACAGAAACCTGCCAACCTTCCAAGCGTCAATATTGGAGGTTTGAAATCAACATTAGAAACCCTGGAATCAAACCCTGACCCCCCCAAAGACTACTTGAGTCACACAAAGTGGACAGGAAACTGCCCACTTGTTAAATTGCAAACCTGAGTTGAAAAGTTACTCCAAGACTCACCAGTCTTCTGAGGACAATTCCCCAAATGGTCACCAGATTGATGCCAACCTTGCACCACCAAAGATCCAGACCTATGTAGAGGTTGTAGCTTGCCTTAAGGAGGTTAAAACAAAACTTACTGTTAACTCTGCTAATGACCACCAGCAACTGCCAGCCTTCCGTTCAGAATGGGAAGTACAATTGAACTACTCAGGTGACATAGTGAACAGTGGCGGCAGAACAAAGCATTGCCACTTCTATTTTTCAGAGCAGGCACAACCTGGATCTGCTGTCCTCAAGACTCTAAGCCAAGATCCATTTCAGTGCCTTGTCTGCAAACCTGAACCCTGAAAAAATCAAAGAAGCAAAAACTCATGGTATAAAAGCCCTGGCAGTATGGTGATGACCATGTCTTCATTTTCAATCATAATGTTTTATGAACCTTTGGTTTGAAAAAATCTTACCTTATCTAGTCTTAGTGATCTTCCATCTTAACTCCATCCAAGTAGACCATCAGACCACTGCCCCCTCTGGAGACCAACCTGCTGACCCTTCTCAGGCACTATACCGTCCCCATGAGCCCTCTTTGGACCTGTGCATTTTACCAAATACCCACCCAACCCTGCCTACGCGGAGTACAACTTGGAGACCATCCTCATTGCTGATCCCTTGACAAGGACTAGAGAAACTGAATACATAGAACGTGAAGGAAAGAGGATCAAGGTGCTGCCCTTATTGTTCAAAGACAAGTACAATTATCTGCCTGCCTACTTTGTTCCCATGACTCCGCCCTTAACCCTGCAACCCAACCGCCCAATGGAGACCCCCACCGCGGCCAAGACTATGTCCACCCAACTGTTTGGAGTACTCTATATTACTTTTACTGGAATGGTAGACACTATGGTGCCCAATTCAGGGCCCTGGTCTTTGCTTATGCATCTGTTTCCTATATTATCAAGTTAGCACCCATCCTATGGTGGGCATTACCCTCTGGCCTGGCTGTATTCCAACCCAAGCCAACCAATGCCTCTACCTATGCCTGGCTTCCTGACATTATGACAATCTTTTACAAACATGGTAACCTGAGCCGCAAGATGTTGTTAACACTTGGGGCAACTTGAATGCTTTTTGTGTGATAATCACTTATTACACCCATAAGGCAACTATCTCCCTGATACTCTCATGGATGAAGAACCAATCCGCCCAAGAATTGAAAGACCTCAACTTGGGGCAGAACCCCAGAACACAGCCACATCACAAGTAAAAACGTGATAGTGAACCAGACCATGAACAAGGTGGACATGCCCCAGATGGACAAACTCATCTTAGAAGAAGCTTGCCGAGCCATGCCTGTCCTCCGTCTCCACTTCCAAACCAACACCAACTCATACCCCAGTGACAATGAGAAAGTCCTGGGGGTGGCTGCCATGCTGTCAGAAGATGCACTGGATTGGTTCAGAAAGGCCACCGCTGAAGATGTCAAATTTTGCCTTGATTACACCCAATTTGAAAGTGAATAGATGGCCACTGGAGACAACCAAGACACCAGATACTATGCGCTGAACTCTCTGTTAGAGATCTGACAAGAGAACCAGCCCATTCAAGCCTATGTGGATGAGTTCCTCAAACTGAAGACTCACACCCAACTTGAGGATGAATTAGCTGCCATTATCTTCAGAAAAGGAGTTAATGTAGCCATGAAAGACCTGTTGAAGCACCACCTGCCTACACTGAGCTTGGAGGAACTACTGCCCCTATGCAAAGGACAGAGCTTAAACCAGAAAGGTCCAAACCTGTACCCCACCTGTGTTGGAAGAACTGCAACGCCAAGTTGACCAGGGATGTCCCCTAAAAAATTACAACGTCACTATTGAGATGGGTTGTGTTTCTACTGCCATGAGGCAGGGCATCTAACCAGAGCTTGCCCCAAAAATAATACCTCTCCTGTATCCTTGGCACAAATAAACACCTCTGCACAATCTTAAAAATTCATCCAAGTGACCATGGAACTATCGGGAATCAAGCGCCAGATTGAAGCTTTTATTGATACGGGAGCGGATGAAAGCTTCATTGACGCCAGCCTGGCCCAGGAACTAGGCCTGACAGCCTCAGAACACCAACTACAAGTAATCATGGGAAACACTTCTCTGAGTACAGGATACAGATTCAAACAAGAACTTCCCTTGATAATTGGACAGAATGTGTACCAGACCCCCTTGATCCTCTTGCCAGGCTTACCCCACCCCCTAATATTGGGCAACTCCTGGTCTGAAAAACACAAATTGATCCTGAACTATTATGAACAAACTGCTATGTTGGGACAACCTGAATCTTGTGACACTGTTCCCTTCTGTATGAGCCCCAGCAGAACACTGCCCAACAAACTCTTAACCATAAAAATAGAGCCTAGCGTTGGGATACTACCTACCCCCTACAGAAATGGGACCATGTATTTAGCAAAGAAGCATCCACAAAACTACCCATCCATTCAATCTACAACCACGCAATAGACCTGTTACCAGGGACCTAACCACACCACGGCCCCATCTACAGCTTTAATCACCGCAAACATGTAGCCTTGAAGACTTATCTAAAGGACATGACCAAAAAGGGTTTTATCTGAGTTTCAAAGGCCCTTTTCTTTTCTCTCATGATGTTTGTAGGAAAGAAAGATGGTGGGATGCATCCCTGCGTAAACAACCAGAAACTGAACAACATCACTGTAAAGAACCGCTACCCCATTCCCAACACTGACGACCTTTGTGACGTACTGACTGGAGCCCGGGTGTATTCAAAAATTGACCTAAGAGATGCCTTCAACCAGATCCAAATCAAAGATGGAGACAAATGCAAGACAGCTTTCAAAACCAGATATGGGTTGTATAATACCTAGTTATGCTGTTTGGCTTGTGCAACACCCCCAGTACTTTCCAAAGGATGATTATCTCTGTTCTAGGCAAGTACCTTGACCAATTCTATGTGGCATATTTAGACAACATCCTCATATACAGCAAGTCACATGAAGAACACCTCCAACACCTTGACCAAATACTGGAGAAACTCTCCCAAGCCAACCTACACGCCAAGCTGAAAAAATGCAAATTCTTTCAGTCCAAGGTTGAATTCCTAGGATATGTAGTGAAAACTGGCGGGTTTGCCATGGCACAGTTCAAAGTAGAAGCAGTAACTGCCTGACTGGTGCCCAAATGCAGAAAGGATGTGAGAAGTTTTTTGGGCCGGGCAAATTACTGTAGGGAGTTCATCCAAAAAATTTCTCAAATTACCCTACCCCTGACCCGTCTTTGCTCTGGCAAGGTCCTGTTTGTCTGGCCCCCATATTTTACCACTGCCTTCAAAGCCTTGAAGCTTGCCTTCACCTCCACCCCTGTCCTGGCCATGCCAGATTCATCCAAACCATTTGTACTGGAAACCAACACGTCCAACTTTGCAGTGGGTGGGGTCCTTCTTCAAGAAGGTGGGGATAGTATGCTACATCCTGTAGCATATTACTCCAAGAAAATGCTGCCTGCCAAAGGAAACTACCCAATCTACAACAAGGAGATGCTTGCAAAAACAAAGACCCTGAAAATTGGTGCCAGTATCTATGTTGCGCTGAATTCCCAGTAAAAGTCCTAACTGATCACAAGAACTTGGTTTACTTCTTCAAACCACAAAAGCTTAACCAACGACAAGCAAGATGGGCTTTAGAACTGGCCAACTACACCCTGACCATAGACTACAAACCAGGGAAAGTGAACGTAGTACCAGACACCCTGAGTAGAAGATCTGACCTGGCACCCACTCACATGGAAACTTGCAACCACAACAAGCGAGTACTCCTGGACCCAGCTAGCCTAGGTATCCACCTGGTATTAATGAAGATCAAGGCTAGTAAACCAGAAGTGCTGAAGGCCCAATTACTTGACAAATTCACCAAAACCATGATTGCCAACCTTTCAAAATCCTTGGATAGCCCCCACTACCAGAAAGGCTACTCATTGAAGGAAACAACACTAATGCTGCACAACAGAATCTTTGTGCCAGAAGGAAGCATCAGGACCAAAGTTCCAATAGACTATCACAGCTTGGAGATGGCCAGTCACCCTGGCAGACTCAAGACACTCCAAGGAATCAAGAAGAATTATGCTTGGCCCCAAATAGACAAAGATGTGGCCGCCTACATTGAAGGCTGTGAGACATGTGGAAGAAACAAAACCCGTAGATCCAAACCTGAAGGCCTGCTAAGACCACTAGACATACCAGCAGGACCCTGGCAGTCTGTTCTAATGGATTATATTGTAGAACTGCCCCCCTCCAATTTGTTCAACACCATCCTGGTCAAGGTAGATAGGTTTACTAAGATGTCCTACTTTGTTCCTACCACTATCCACTGCACCACTGCAGAGACAGCTAGACATTTCCACAACCACATCCTAACCCAACATGGCACTCTGTCAGAAATTATCACTGATAGGGGCCCTCAATTCACCTCAAACTACTGAACCCAAGTGATGAAGGACTTAGGGGTAAAATGCTGTGTATCTACCTCATACCACCCCCAGACCAATGGCCAGACTTAACAAGTAAACCAAATACTTGAACAATATCTACAATGCTATGCCAACACTGACCAAGATAACTGGGCCAATATGCTACCCATGGCACAGTATGCCTACAACAGCAAAGACCATGCATATTCCGGAATGTCCCCCTTCAAAGCCAATTATGGTTTTGACTCATCTTGGGACCCCAGTATTGGTAAGTAAGGAAATCAACCTGTCAGGACAAACCTGGATTGAAAAGATACACAACACCCAAGAAACCTGTCTTAAGAACCTGAACCATGTATTCCAGACTTATAAGGCTTTTTCTGACAAAAAAAGAATCCCTAGAAACCATTGAAGGTTGAGACAAAGTCTATTTGGACTCTCAAAACGTACCTCTGACTGTCCCCTGCCGGAAGTTAGCCCACAGAAGAAGCGGCCCCTACAAAATCACCAAGCTAGTAGGTGAAGTAGCATTTGAACTAGAATTACCCCCCTCATGGAAAATTCATAACATCTTCCACTGCGCGCTTCTATTCAAGAAAGAAGGATAATTCCTCCCCCACCAGAAACTCAAGACTGACCCTCATCCCATCCAAGTAGGATGCTCTGAAGAATACAAAGTTGAATATGTTCATGGATACCGTACCCACTATAAAACTTTCCAGTACTACATCAAGTGGAAGGGATATCCAAACAAGGAAAGTACCTGGGAACCATTAAGCAACCTACCCAATGCCCAACTAGCAATCCAACAATACCTTGGGAAGAAGGCCAGGAAGGAAGGGAGCCCAGGAAGAAAGGGGATGATATCATGAATGACATTTCAATACTTGTATTGAAAACCCAAGAGTCAACCCCCAGTCCCCTGAAGGCGGATCAAACCCCCAGGACGTTCCAGGACCCGCCAATCCGTTAAGTCACAGACTTTAATTGTTAAGTTGCCCCGCAACCCCTGGTCTAATACTGAGGATTCCCCAAATGGTTGCTAGATTGCCGCCAAACCAGTGCCACTAGAGACCCATACCTACACAGGAAATGTGGTCTGCCTAAAGGAGGTTGGGAAAAGACCTGCTACTAGCCCTGCCAACAAACACCAGCTGTTGCCAGTTTCCAGTCTGGAAAAGGTATTGCAATTGGCCAACTCAGATGACATGGTGAACAACGGCGGCAAAACAAAGCACTGCCACTTCTATTCCCCAGAACCAGTCCAGCCAAGAACCGCCAAACTGGTGCCACCGAGGGCCCAGACCTATGCAGAAGCTGTGGCTTGGGAAAAGTCCACTACTAGCCCTGCCAATAAGCACCAACTGCTTCCAGTCCCCAGTCCAGAAAGAGAATTGCAATTAGCCCGCTCAGGTGACATGGTGAACCAAAGCAGCAAAATTAAGCACTGCCACTTCTGTTTGCCAGAACTTACCCAACCAGAACCTGATGCCCTCCAGACCTAAGCCAAGATCCATGCCCTACCGGCAAACCACCCATGGACCTGAAGCCTGCAAAAAGCAAAGAAGCAAAATCATATGGTATAAGAACGCTGGCAGTGTGGTGATGACCACATTGTCATTTTTGATAACAAAGTTTTATGAACCTTTGGTTTGAAAAAATCTTACCCTATCTAGTCTTAGTGATCTTCCACCTCAACTCCGGCCAAGTAGACAACCAGGCAACTGACTCCTCCAGAGACCAACCTGCCAAACCGCCCCAGGCATTATACCATCCCCCGGGAGCCCCCTTTGGACTTGTGCACTTTACTGAATACCCCCCAACCTGGCCTATTCAGAGTACGACTTGGAGACTATCCTCATTGCTGACCCCTTGACCAGGACTAGAGAAACCAAATACATAGGACACAAAGGAAAGTGGTACAAAAGGCCGCCAAGATTGTTCAAAGACAAGTATAATTACCTGCCAGCATATTTTGTTCCCATGACCCCACCCGTAACCCCTAGACCAGACCGCTCTCTGGAATCTACTGCCACAGCCAAGACCACCTCTACCCAACTGTTTAAAGTACTCTACATTAATTTGACAGGATTGGTGGATTCCATGGTCCCCAACTCCGGACCCTTGTCCCTGCTCAGGCAATCTATATCTTACATTATCAAGGTAGCACCCATTCTATGGTGGGCCTTACCCGCCAGCTTGGCCACATCACACCTGAGCCACCCAATGCCTCTACCTATGACTGGATTCCTGAAATTATGACAATCTTTTACAAACACAGTAACCTGGGCCCCAAAATGTTGTTAACACTTGGGGCAACTTGTATGCTCTTTTTTGTGATAATCAATTATTACACCCATAAGGCAATTACCTCCCTGATACTCTCATGGATGAAGAACCAACCTGCCCAAGAATTGAAATACCCCAACTTGGGGCAGAACCCCAGAACACAGCCACATCACAAGTACAAAATGTGATGGTGAACCAGAACATGATAAGGTGGATATGCCCCAGATGGACAAACTCACCTTAGAATAAGCACGCCGAGCCATGCCAGTTCTCCGCCTCCACTTCCAAACCAACACCAACGCCTACCCCCAGAACACTGAGAAAGTCTTGGAGGTGGTTGCCATGCTATCAGGAGACACACTGGATTGGTTCGGGAAAGCCACTGCTGAAGATGTTGAATTTTGCCTTGACTATTTGAAATTTGAGGCCAAACTCATGAGCACTGGCAATGACCAAGACACCAGATACTATGAGCTGAACTCTATGTTAGAGATCTGACAAGCAAACCACCCTATCCTAGCCTATATTGATGAGTTCCTTAAACTTAAGACACACACTCAACTTGAAGATGATTAATCTGCCATTATCTTCAGAAAGGGAGTTAATTCAGCCATGAAAGACCTGTTGAAGCACCACCTGTCTACACTGAGCCTGGAGGAACTATTACCCCTATGCAAAGGCCTGAGTCTAAATCAAGAAGGACAGAACTTGTACTCTTCTCGAGCCGGCAGGGCCATGACGCACAATCAACCAGGAATGTCCCCTGACAAGTTACAACACCACTTTTGAGATGGGTTGTGTTTCTACTGCCATGAGGCCAGACACCTAACCAGAGAATGCCCTAAGAAAAATACCTCTCCTGTATCCTTGGCAAAAATAAACACCTCTATGCAATCTTACAAATTCATCCAAGTGACCATAGACTGTGTGGAAATCAAGCGCCAGATTGAGGCCTTTATTGACACAGGAGCTGATGAAAGCTTCATTGACGCCAACCTGGCAAAGGAACTAGGATTAACAGCTTCAGAGCGCAGCCTACAAGTAGCCATGGGAAAAAGTTCCCTGGATACTGGCTACAAGTGTGAACAGGAACTTTTTTTGACAATTAGACAGAACGTGTATCAAACCCCCTTGATCCTCTTGCCGGGATTGCCACATCCTCTAGTACTGGGGGACTCATGGTCTGACAGACATGGCCTGATTCTAAACTATCATGAGCAGACTGTCACCTTGGGACAACCTGAGTCTTGTGATACTGTTCCATTCTGTATAAGCCATGGCAGAGCACCAAACAACAGACTCTTAACTATAAAGATAGAACCTAGTGTTGGGACGCTACCCACCGCCTTGCAGAAATGGGGCCATGTATTTAGCAAAGAAGAGGCCACAAAACTACCCAGCCAGTCAATCTACGACCACACTATAGACCTGCTACCAGGTACCCAACCACATCACGGCCTCATCTATAGTTGCAACCACAGCAAGCAAGAGGCCTTGAAAGCTTACCTGCAGGATATGATAAAAAAGGGCTTCATCCAAGTGTCAAAAGCCTCCTGCTTGTCACCAATGCTGTTTGTAGGGAAGAAAGATGGCAGAATGCGTCCCTGCATGAACTACCAGAAACTAAATAATATTACTGTGAAGAACCACTATCCCATCCCCAACGCTGATAACCTTTGCAACGTACTAACTGAAGCCCAGGTGTACTCAAAAATTGACCTGAGAGACGCTTTCAACAAGATCAGAATCAAGGAGGGGGACAAATACAAGACATCTTTCAAAACCAGATATGGGTTGTACAAATACCTAGTAATGCCATTTGGCCTATGCAACGCCCCCAGCATTTTCCAAAGGATGATTAACACTGTCCTAGGGGAGTATCTTGACCACTTTTGTGTTGCATACTTAGACAACATCCTCATTTACAGCAAGACTCATGAGGAACACCTGCACCACCTGGACCTTATACTCAAAAATATCTCCCAAGCAAACTTACATGCAAGCTTAAGAAATTTGAATTCTTCCAGTCCAAAGTTGAATTCCTGGGATACGTAGTGAAGACTGGCAGGTTTGCAATTGCACAGGACAAAGTAGAAGCAATAACGTTTTGGCTGATGCTCAAATGTAGGAAAGATTTGAGAAGTTTTTTGGGACTGGCAAATTATTGCAGGGATTTCATCCAAAAAAATTCTCATATCACTCTGCCCCTGACCCGCCTGTGCTCTGACAAGGTCACCTTTTCCTGGACTCCAGAATTCACCACCGCCTTTGAGACCCTGAAACTTGCCTTCACCTCTGCCCCTGTCCTGGCCATGCACAACCCATCCAAGTCATTTATACTGGAAACCAATGCATCTGACTTTGCGGTGGGCAGGGTCCTTTTTTAGGAAGGAGGGGATAGTATGCTACATTCTTTAGCATATTACTCCAAAAGAATGCTGCCTGCCAAAGGAAACTACCCAATCTACGGCAAGGAGATGCTTGCTATAATTAAGACCTTGAAACATTGGCGCTGGTACCTATGTGGCGCCGAGTTTCCAGTAAAGGTCCTAACCGACCACAAGAACCTGGTTTATTTCTTTAAGCCCAGACAGCTGAACCAAAGAAGGCCAGATGGGCCTTAGAACTGGCTGACTACACCTTGACCATTGACTACAAGCCTGGGAAGGTGAACGTGGTACCTGACGCCCTGAGTAGAAGAGCTGATCTGACCCCTTCCTCTGTGGAAACTAAGGACCACAACAAACATGTACTCCTTGACCCTGCCAGCCTATGTATTCAATTGATGTACATAAAGATCATGGCCCACAAACCTGACATAATTGAGGTGCAGAAAAAAGACAAATACTCAGCAGAACTTGTTGACAACTTGACCTCAGATCCAGAGAGCCGCCACCACAAGAAAGGATTTTTGCTGAAAGGATCCACCCTGCTATTACACAACCAAATCTATGTACCAGAAGGTGAAACAAGGACCAAGATACTCATTGATTATCATGACTCAGAGATGGCCGGCCACCCTGGCAGACTCAAGACACTCCAAGGAATTAAGAAGAATTACGCTTGGCCCTGACTGGACAAAGACGTGGCTGCCTACATTGTTGGCTGTGAGACATGTGGAAGAACCAAAACCCGTAGATCCAAACCTGAAGGCCTGCTAAGACTACTAGGCGTACCAGCAGAACCCTGGCAGTCTGTTCCAATGGATTATATTGTAGAACTGCCCCCCTCCAATTTGTTCAACACCATCCTGGTCAAGGTAGATAGGTTTACTAAGATGTCCTACATTGTTCCTACCACTATCCACTGCACTGCTACAGAGACAGCTAGACATTTCCACAACCACATCCTAACCCAATATGGCACTCTGTCATAAATTATCACTGATAGGGGCCCTCAATTCACCTCAAACTATTGGACCCAAGTGATGAAGTACTTAGGGGTAAAACGCTGTGTATCCACCTCATACTACCCACAGACTGATGGCCAGAATGAACAAGTAAACCAAATACTTGAACAATATCTACAATGCTAGGTCAACACTGACCAAGTTAAATGGGCCAATATGCTACCCATGTCACAGTATGCCTACAACAGCAAAGACCATGCATATTCCGGAATGTCCCCCTTCAAAGCCAATTATGGTTTTGACTCATTTTGGGACCCCAGTATTGGTAAGTAAGGAAATCAACCTGTCAGGACAAACCTGGATTGAACAGATACACGACACCCAAGAAACCTGTCTTAAGAACCTGAACCATGCATTCCAGACTTATAAGGCTTTTTCTGACAAAAAAAGAATCCCTGGAAAACCATTGAAGGTTGAGACAAAGTCTATTTGGACTCTCAAAACGTACCTCTGACTGTCCCCTGCCGGAAGTTAGCCCACAGAAGAAGCGGCCCCTACAAAATCACCAAGCTAGTAGGTGAAGTAGCATTTGAACTAGAATTACCCCCCTCATGGAAAATTCATAACATCTTCCACTGCGCGCTTCTATTCAAGAAAGAAGGATAATTCCTCCCCCACCAGAAACTCAAGACTGACCCTCATCCCATCCAAGTAGGATGCTCTGAAGAATACAAAGTTGAATATGTTCATGGATACCGTACCCACTATAAAACTTCCCAGTACTACATCAAGTGGAAGGGATATCCAAACAAGGAAAGTACCTGGGAACCATTAAGCAACCTACCCAACGCCCAACTAGCAATCCAACAATACCTTTGGAAGAAGGCCAGGAAGGAAGGGACCCCTGGGAAGGAAGAAGATGATATCATGAATGACATTTCAATACTTGTATTAAAAACCCAAGAGTTGAACCCCAGTTCCCAAAGGACGGATCAAACCCTCCAGGACAGTCCAGGACCCTCCAACCCGTTAAGTCACAAGCTTGAATTTTGAATTACTCTGCAACCCGCCAGCCTACTACTGAGGATTCCCCAAATAGTTGCCAGATTGCCGCCAAACCAGTGCCTCTAGAGACCCATACCTACGCAGGAAATGTGGTCTGCCTAAAGGAGGTTGGGAAAAGACCTGCTACTAGCCCTGCCAACAAACACCAGCTGTTGTCAGTTTCCAGTCTGGAAAAGGTATTGCAATTGGCCAACTCAGATGACATGGTGAACAACGGTGGCAAAACAAAGCACTGCCACTTCTATTCCCCAGAACCAGTCCAGCCAAGAACTGCCAAACTGGTGCCACCGAGGGCCCAGACCTATGCAGAAGCTGTGGCTTGGGCAAAGTCTACTACTAGCCCTGCCAATAAGCACCAACTGCTGCCAGTCCCCAGTCCAGAAAGAGAATTGCAATTAGCCCGCTCAGGTGACATGGTGAACCAAAGCGGCAAAATTAAGCACTGCCACTTCTGTTTGCCAGAACGTACCCAACCAGAACCTGATGCCCTCCAGACCCTAAGCCAAGATCCATGCCCTACTGGCAAACCGCCCATAGACCTGAAGCCTGCAAAAATCAAAGGAGCAAAACCCCATGGTATAAAAACCCTGGCGGTATGGTGAAGACCACATCGTCATTTTCAATAATAAAGTTTTATGAACCTTTGGTTTGAACAAATCTTACCTTATCTAGTCTTAGTGATCTTCCATCTTAATTCCAGTCAAGTAGACCACCAGGTTGCCGCCATCCCCCAAGAACAACCTGCCAAATTGCCCCAGGCATTATACCGTCCCCCAGGAGCCCCCTTTGGACCTGTGCATTTTACTGAATACCCCCCAACCTGGCCTATTCAGAGTACGACTTGGAGACTATCCTCATTGCTGACCCCTTGACCAGGACTAGAGAAACCAAATACATAGGACACAAAGGAAAGTGGTACAAAAGGCCACCAAGATTGTTCAAAGACAAGTACAATTATCTGCCTGCCTACTTTGTTCCTATGACTCCTCCCTTAACCCCACAACCAGACTGCCCGCTGGAACCTACCGCTGCAGCCAAGACCACCTCTACCCAACTGTTTGGAGTACTCTACATTACTTTGACAGGATTGGTGGAACTCATGATCCCCAACTCCGGACCCTGGTCCCTGCTCGGGCAATCTATATCTTACATTATCAAGTTAGCACACATTCTATGGTGGGCCTTACCCGCCGGCTCGGCCGCACCACACCCCAAGCCGCCCAATGCCTCTACCTATGACTGGATTCCTGACATAACGGGTGGTGCTCCTCATAGGGTTTGAAATGGTTGATCACTGTATGACTTGTTTTGTGGCTGGAGTGCTGCTGACTATTTGGTGGTTGGGTCAAATCTTGGGGGAAGGGTTCCTTGAGGGGGAGTAATCTTAGATGTTTTGGCAAAGGTTATGGTTTAAGCAACAATTTAACTGGTAATTCGCTTTAAATTTTGTCAGCCTGGTATCTTGGTGTGGCGTAATAAAGGTTGACCCATGTTAGCTTAAAAGTGTCAATTTAAGCTTGATGTAAAGGCGGCAAGCGATCTGGAGGGACTGATGGGTGGGGATAAATGGCGTGGAACTGGTGGATGTGGGCGGATTAGCAGCGGTAAGGTAATGTCAGGTTTCAAAAGGGGGTCGGGCTTCACCTATTCGGTAGGTCGGTTTCCGAGAGATTCCGGGAGATATCGGCGGAGATTACTGGGACGGGCTATCCCGCCCGCTGGGATTTGGTGCGCTAGCCTGTACCCAGTTGGTCCCCTTAAGGATGAGTGATGCGAAATAGAGTATATATGGCGTGATATTTGTTGGTTTAGGGTAGATGCAGGTAATTAACCACAACTTTGCAGTAATTAAGGTTGGGTCCGGTTGACTAAATAGAAGGGGGTTTGCAATGTTTTGGTGGAGCGGTAATGTTCGCAAACTATGCGCCTTGGCGCTTAAACGAGGACCGTACGACCTGGGAAAAGGGGGATTCACCGCAAGTGCAGTTCCGCTGGGTTGGCGGAAGTTGACCGGGGAAGCTTAATTCCGTGGGATGGTTGTTTTGCCGTGGTTCCCAATAATGAGATGTGGGTGATCGGAGCTGGGATCTACTTTGGAGCCTGAGCCAGCGGCTGGAAGGCGAGCTTAGCTCGAAAGGTTCGGGATGGCATTGGTTTGTCAACATTGGTTAATCAGTTGGAAGACTGGCCCCGAGTGGGAAGTATATTATTGCCGGTTTAGGCAGGCCACTTGCGGTGTTTATTTTTAGCTCGAGTGTGGAGATTACTTTAAATAATTGGTCGCTTTTGGGATGCTTCAAACTTTGGCTATTGGAAGGGGTATATAAATTTCTATTCTAGTGAAAATGAGTTAAGCTACATATGATTAGAGGTGGTATTTTGCAATATAATTTTTAATTTTATTTTGAATTCAAACTGGTTTGCAGGCAGTGACGGGGCAGCTTCCACAGTCCTTGGGGCAGGTCTGGCAGTTCTCGAGGTAGCCAGAGCACTTACCATCGCCACATCGGTCGTTGCGATAAACCCCTTTGGTGTTGAAGCATTTGTGAATGGGGACAATTGAATACTTTTGCTTCTTGATTTCGTTGACTATCTGGGGAAGGTAATTGATGGACACATTGTATGTTTCGTGCTGGGTGATGACGTGGGATGCGACTTTGGGATCAGCCTTTAGCCCTTTGATGGCATTCTTGAGAATCATGGCAGGATTAGAGTCTCCGTAGACAGTGTCTTCAGTGTCAAGGGAAGTGAATATGCTCTTGTACCCCATGGAGTCTAGAAGTGCCATTGTGCGTTCGTTGCTATCGGCGTACGGGTTGCGCATGAAGATGGGACGCACACCAATCAGATTGAAGATGGCATTATCAGTCTTGATCATCTCATCGCGTATCTGGTCATCGGTGAGCTTTGTGAGGAAGGGATGTGTGAAGGTGTGAGAGGCAATGGTATGGCCAGCGGCATAGTATTGCTTGAGGTATTTCTGGTAAGTGGTATTGGCCAGTTTTTCTCCGATGACAAAGAGGGTTAACTTGACGTTTAGCTTATTGGCGATGGAAAGAAGGTTGGGAGCGAACTGGTCAGGGCCGTCGTCAAAGGTCAAGGAAATGTGGCCGGGAGTCAAGCATTTGTCGAGGTATTCCAGTTCACACTTGCAGTCGGTGGGGCAGCTGCTGCATGTCTCGGTGCGGCCATCGCAGAAGCCATCGCCACAGCTGGGGAGGGGGGCAACGGGTGGGGGCGGTGGGTTCTGGGTGCATCCTGACTGACATCCATTGTCTTTGGAGCAGTGGGCAGTGCTGCTGCCGCAGTAGCCATACTGGGAGCAGCATTGGCCAATCTGACCCTGGGGGTCGCACATGAGGCCGTTGTTTTGGGATCCACATCGATCGCTGTCACTGTATTGCGCAAGGGCAGGGGTCAAAAGAGAGATTAAAGAGAATAACTTCATTTCGGAATCAACAGAAGGGGATTGGGTTTTATACTTGTGGTTTTAGGATATTTGCCATTTAGTCAATGTTGAAATTGATTTGTTTACCAAAGTGATGACTCATAATAAACCATCGGTAGAATCATCCTCCTTATGAGTCCCTGTGGGGCGAGGAACATTGCGTCTATTTTTAGCACAACCCAATCACCCCTTGAAAATATTTACATTCCCCGCTCGAATTAGAGTCCAATTAATAAAACATCAACTCGTAAACAATTACAATCAAACATTCCATCGCTTCCGCCAAATTTATCACCCAGGAGAATTATCCCCCACACATCTGCTTTTTTATAACAAACATACATCAATCACTCTCTTTATTATATCCCATTATCACCTATGTCCACCATCGCTTCTTTTCATGCCGCTCGGGAAAACGTTGGAAATCTTACAATCCTCCCATGTCTCGGCAAATACACCCATTAATCTAATCCGTCTGTACCGGAATTCAATGAACTCAAAACGCTGCTAAATTACCAACGATAGCTTGGATAACCATTACTTAAAAAATCTTATTTTAAATACGGATTAGCTTTGTTTTGCTTCCCTTCGATAAAGCTAAAGGGAGCTTAGCCACTAAATTTAATTGCCGCCATCAAACCTCCCTTGGGATCTTTGAAGGAGCCCGATTTAAATCTGACCAGGAATGTAGATACTCTCGCTGCGATGTCATCCATCCGTCAGCCTTACTCCAATCTACCCTTGCCATCCTTACAGATACAACCCAATGCTGGGTTATCCCAAGGGTCAGGAATAACCCCTGGAGCTGATTGGTAGCAGCCACCATGATTATCGGCAAGGTCCAGCCTTTATCCCCGATTGATCATCCTTTCATCATAGTCCCCTGCAGAACCCAAAACTTTTGTTAATGAATCAACCTAAATCCATCTACTCAAAATAAGACCACAACATTTAAACGAACCCCCATTCTATCGGCATGCCAAGCTTCTCCGCTGCTTTAAAAGAAACCTAGCTAGGGTCGCAGCGGAATTCCCTGGACCGGATTCCGATTTTACCCTTGACCCCGACGGTGAAACCAGGATCCAATCCGGATCCGGGAGCTCCACCAACTTGAACATCCAACTTTCTCGGATCCAACCTGTCAGAGCTAACCCATCCAATATGTCGGCTTACCGTGTACCGGCAGTCAGGATTAAACTAAATCAGCATGTCGCCTAGGGCTGTGGCGGATCTTAAACGGTGAACGCTTTATAAAAAAGCAGCCGGCCGTTAGAGCTCCGCCTAGTTTTCCAGAAATTCGTCCCTGAACCCCAACAAACTTGTTCCCTTAAAAAAATAGTATTCCAGAAAATTGTCTTGGTGTCAAGTATATACTTCTGGGAAGTATAATAAACTAGATAAAAGGGGAAATTAAGAAGAGGATGATACTATATTGGATATGAATATAGGGGATTATATAGTATCATGGGAAGCCACATACTGTTGCTGTAAGTTCCATAATGCCGGGTATTATCCTCTCAAGCAAGAAGGCTTGGAAAGCCGTGAAACCTTTAACTAAGCTAACTGATTTAATGGACTTGAATCAAACGGTTGATCACAAATGGGTTATGGCTGCTCCAGTTCGCCGGTCGAATCTGATTCCCCCTGTAAGGTGATGTTGATAAATCAACGTAACTTAAGGGTCACCAGATATGAACTTATTGATCATCATGGTTGTCAGAAATTGGTCACCCAAGGGTTCTTTGCAACCTGGACCAGATACTCACTTGACGATGTGGAAGGAATAGGAGCCCAGGGTCCAGGTGGTATTGCTTAGTCAATTTTTGATATATATTGAATCATTTTCACTATTTCAACTCTAAGAGTTGAGTCCTCCCAAAAATTCACTCAATAAAAAGCATCTATCCCTTGGTCTAATTTACATTTTTAAAGTGCATCCTGTAGTTGGATTGTTGCGCTACATTCCCTACAATCTGATTCTCAGCCAGATCATTACTGGAAGATGGAGGCCTGCAGTTGGAACTTTGTTGTTGGCAGCTCCCAATGTTAATTTCATGCCTGCCAATATTGGAGTTATACCCCCTGTCTTGGAAAATGAAAGTTGTGTTGCATCTCAATGTCCTGAATTTTATTCTGAAGATCCTCTGATGCTTTCACAGGCTATTTATCTTGGGCTACTTTGGTTAGGATTAATCATTTTACTTAATCCTAGTATCTCAATTGAAAATCTCATAAAACAATATCTGAAGCCATGTTGGTGGTTAATCATTAATTCTATGTGGATTTGGGTGGCAATTCCCCACCATTTAGAAACGGCTCCATACTATCCCGCAATTTCTGTCACACATACTGTCCATGCATGTCATGGGGCTTATGCAAGTAATTGTTCCTCTTAAGTTACAAGGCTTGTCCAAGTTGTGTTCCGCTTAGAACTCAAAATGGTTGATCCCCATAATAGATGGCTGAATGATAAAAGTGTCACTGACTTGATGATTAGTGGGGGAATTAGTTTCCTGAGAGAGAGGAATTGTAGATGTTGCAATTTGGCTACATTTTTTCTGTAATTGTAGCCCTACATATCCTCAGAGGGATATATTTGTTTGGTTTTTTTAAAAATAAAAAGTGTAACATTTTTTTAAACCTTTTAAAGTTAAAACTATGACAATTCAAACTTGACTTTTTATGTTAAAAGTAAGGGCTTGATTTTAAAGTATATTTAGGATCCACTTTTCCAGGAAAAAGAAAGCCATCTACAGCTGTTCCTTCTTCTAAACTTTGGATCCCCTGACATGAGGGGACCCAAAAAACCAAAAGCCAGCAGCTTAGAGGCAATCCTTATGGCAGATGTTATAACCATCACAGTTTAATCCCCCTCAGCCCTAATGCCAACACCCTCTTAGTACCCAAAACATGTTCCCTGGAAACTTTACTTAAATTTATTTGCACCTTAATTTTTATCAAGGCAATTTGACTATGTAGATTTCAAAAATAAAATAAAACTTATATATGCCACTTGCAAAACTTGATAAAGAGGCTCATGTACTTTATACTACCATGAAATTATTTTCCACTTAAAAATATCACTGGCATAGTTTTTCAGGTATAGCTAGGCCAAAGCAATGCCATCCATAAAAACGGGCTCTGAAGCCCTGTCCACCTGCAGTGATTGTATGTTTAAATCTAATGATCAATAGCAAGTGAGTAGTGGTAAGGAGGATCAATTCCAAGCGGGGCATGGGTGCCCTGTACTCAAATTTCAAAATTTGACTGTCTGGGTATCAACCCTGGATCTCTTAGAAGATCAGGTAACAGCTACAGACCCACCAATGATGGTTCTGTAAGCTGAAAAAGTACCAAACATAAGGTCACTTCATTGAGAAACACTTAATAGTTTTAATTAACAACAATTTTTAACAAACTACTTAGTAGTTTGATATTCTCAACCCAATTAAAATCTTTCCTGATGATCCATTTATTCCAATACCGCCCTAAATATTTTTTATTATAAGGTTGTTAGACTCTGCACTTTTGCCACCCCAAAGTCCAGGAAATCTCCCTCCCCTGCCCAAACAATTTCTGAAGCTTGCAAAGTTGAGCGTGAACCCAAATCCCCTGCTGACTCCTTGGCTGTGAGTGAAATCAAAGTATTTATCTCCTACCAATATGTCATGATATGTTGCAATTTGTCATACTCTCTCAATAAAGTTTATAATCTACAATTGAATACATACCATCTCCTCCTCATTGGTAATATCATCCATGTTTGGGTGTATATTCCCATCCCATTGATTCCAGCAAGCTCTTTCTCCACTTCACTGTGTTAAAAAAGTTAAAAGACAGGATAAAACTTTTTCATCTTTTAATAAACAACCATCACCTAGATAGCTAACATAAAGTTCTGCCCATAATAAAAGCTATAAACCTTATACCCAGGGTCAACACCTTGCCCTCCAATGTACCTTACAACTCACAGAGCTGCCCCATGACGTAGCTAACAGTAAAAGGCTTCTCCTTCAGCTTCAGAGTACCAGCAGCATCTCTAACTTTGGAGCCCAGCTAACTTTACCCAAAGATCCCCCAGTTAGATATTTGCTCTCACATCATACCTGGATCTGGCTGAACCGCTTTCCCTGGATGAGTTAGTGGCTTCCTTTGTTGGCATGTCAATCCAAGCCCCCCAATAAAGCTACCATATTATCTGTACCTCTGGGTATTCTCTCCTGGACCGCTATCTTCCCTGATCCAGATACTGGACTGTAGCTAGTTCAGCTGCACTGTAGACCTTGTTTGGATCACTGCCCCTACACTATCCCATGTAGCCCAAGGCTGATTCATCATACAACAGGAGCTGCTCAACTCTCCCAATAAAGGAGTACCAACCAACCTCCAGTTATACTTGCTGCTTGGGCTGCTAGTATCCACACATAAACACCCTGTCCTAACTAATCCAGTTGCAACCGCAGTAGCAGAGTAAGGTTGGGTCATGCCCACCTTAAATAGATTTTCAAGCAAGGGCTGGGCCAGGGGTACCCCTAACCCTCCTCAAGGACCCCCCACTATCCTGACAGGTGCATGGATCAAGGTTGCCCCCTCACTGAGGCTGACTGGTTTGGCTTAGTTTCAAAGCTGGACTGGCCCTGCCCATGCCAGGTTGGTGCCCTATCTGGATTGCTTGTGACTCCTTCTGGGCTTGCAGCTGGACACCTTCACTGGCAGTGGGAGGGGATTGGTGCTGCCAGCTGGTTTAACCCCGCTGACCCAGATGTATTAAGAAGAGCAGAGGCTGCTTTGCAGGGGTGGGCTGATGGGGGCTGGATAAAGTTTCCAGGTTGATTGAGGTAGGATAGCGCTGGCTGTCTGTTCCCAGCTGCAAAGTGGGTGCTTTGCCTAACCACAACAGCTGGGCTTGCTCCTTGTGCCTTTTGAGCTCTAATAGTTGGGGGTATATATTGGTACTGTGATGGGTAAAGATGTGCTCTGGGATAGATATACCATATCTTATTGAAGTCCCAATGATCAACTTGAGATATAGCGCGGCTGGGCACACACCCACAACAGTTGGATTGTTCTTCCCATACCTTTTGGGTATTTTTAAGGCGGCACTTGATGATAATGGGCTATCATGGGGAGCCAACCCCACATATGTGAGAAAGAAGACTAAACTAACTAAGCTTAGCTCTTATTCTGGGAAAAGATCCCACCAGGAGTCATCAAGTGCAAGGCTGTGATGATTGCTCAAACAGGTGTCCAAAGGGACAAACCGGGGACAGTTGGGGAAGATTGACAATCAGAATCATCAGCAGCATACCAGAAATTACCAAAGAAGTTCCCTTGGGGTCATACTCTGGGAGCATCAGCAGATCTTGGTGAAAAGAGATTCTTTCACTCCCATGGGATTATCCATTGAAGTCTCCTCAACAAGGTAAATTAAAGGAGAAGAGTAGGGAGAACAATATCTATATCATCAAAGGTGAGGCTCCTGACAGGGCTCTCCCTAGTGGAGATCAGGTCCTGGGCCCTATCAGGGAGGTTGTCAAGAAGGTACAAAATATGTAAGGTATTTCTCTCACCAAATGGGCAGAGTAAGTGATCATCACCCAGAGCTCTGGGAAAGTAGTCCATATTAGAAGCAGAACAGGCGCCAGGGTTGACACTACAAATTTAATCCAGAGAGCAGCATTTTGAAGTCTCCATGAAGTTTGGAGGGCCTTGGTGCAGGTGGGAGGGGTCAAGCAAGTTAAAACAGGTATTCCAGGGGTAATCACAATTGAATTTGACGCTCTAGGGTGCTTGGTCTGAACTAGGGATGCTTGGAGGACATAGGGGAGGACTTAACGTTACAATTTAAAATTCAAAGTAAAATTCAAGTGAAAGAAGGGAAATTTCATAATTAAAGTAAGCAACCACAAAGAACTATAACTTCAAATCCAAGTTCAAGCTTGCTTTTTAAAGAAAAGGCATTTAACAACACAACTTAACACTAAGGTTAACTTTAGGAGGCCAGGAGAAGCTACTGGAAGGCAGGGGAAAGAGGCTGGGGTAAGGAAAACTAATATTTTTAATAATTTTTTTAGAAATCAAAGGCAAAGAGTCCCAGATAAAAAATTTGGGGATCTTTAAAACCTTTATTGATAAGAATAGACAATCAGGGACACTGTTGTATAATTTAATGGATCAGCAAAAACATAGTCCATTTATGTTAAGGGCAATAGAACAATTGCCCAATTGCCCACTTGTTTTGCCGTGTTTGCTATTATATGCCTGTAAACTTGTTTAATTGTGCCTAAAAAGCGCTATTTAAATCAAGGGTTTATTGCACATAGAGCTCAGTCTTTACTTCTGTGGCTAATAATAGAATTTAAGCATTTAAGAGCCACTTTCCTCTATTTGGCAAGGCACATGAGACCAGTTAATTTCTTGCCCAGGCACTTTCCAATGACATTTCTCCACTGCCTCCATATGACAAGTCCTTCTTTTGGTGCCTCTTTCCTTTGGCAATAATTCCCCTGCCCCCACTATATAACCTTCTAACATATCAAATAAAGAACCAGTTTTGTCTTATTATCTTCTTATATTCTTCTGTCCTTATCCAGGCTGTCACTATATCACAACATGTATAGTATTAAGATAAGGAAGTAATAGACTAGCTATTTGTAGAAATCAGCACCCAGGCTGCATATTTTACAAAAGACCCAAAGTGGGCCTGCTTGCCCTTTAAAGGGCAGGGGTTTTTCAACAGTGCCATCTGTCAGGACTGAGAATTTAAGTTTAACTGATATTTCCTATTTTTTGATATTTATGCCAAGACTTCTGTTAGTTTATTTATTTCTCCTTTACCATCTTTAATTGCCTATATTTCCGCAAATACTGAACCATTTCAGCCCAAATTGATGTCAGCCAAAAGCCCTCAATTCCAGCTTTCAGAGACTTACTTTTTTGAAAATTTATTTTGATTCAAAATTATGAGTTAATCTTGCTTAAACATAATTCTCCTATCATTTCCTTTTCATAGAATTGGGTATAAAAACCCTCACAGTTCTATTACTCCAAGCAATTAAATCTCCTTCTGTTTAGGCTCATCAATAAAACTATTGTCTCAATCCTAGCTGTATCTCATGTATCCTTGGTAAATAGTAATTTTTCAGTGATGATTGAGCACAGGCTTTGATACAACTGCAGCTGTTGTTAAAAAAGTCTGAAGTCTTACACCATCAGTAGCAGGGGAGCTTCCTGGTTGTCTGGGGGATAATTTTTATATTCTATATCAGGGAGGTTGGAAGTTTTTGAATTAACCTCCAAATTGAGTTCTGATTGTAGTTGCCTAAGGGACATTTCATGGACCCATTAATCCCAGATTAATTTAGATTTGTGGGTGTCAATGTGTCAACTCTCAATTGATTAGCCCTGATAGTTTTTAAAAGAGGTTGACACCAGGCCATTAAATAATAAAAATTGATCAGTGTTTTGTCCTATGACATAACAGAATAAGCAGGGTGATATGTATGGTACATAAGACACATATCCTGTCTACAGTATGTGCTAATTTATCCAAAGAATTAAGGGGTTTAGTCTGATTTTGGTGAGATTTCTTTTTTTGACACAGGAAGAATGTTCTGTCTAAGGCTAAAGAGAGAGTAACTTTACACCATTGGAGTGGCTATTTGGAGAATTAGTGGCAAACCCAAATTTTTTGGGGTGTTTAGGAAGTAGAGTTGATTGATTTGCGTTTAGAAGCCCTGGTGTCGGGGATCCATACATTAGGGAGCTTCTCTCTAAGAGAACAGAGAATAGCTCCCAAGTTGAACTTTACTAGGTTAGACCCCACTAGAATCCCAGCCATCAACATGTGAATGAGATTTACAAGTAGCCAGGATGTCAGGATCCCACCCTTCAGGGAATAGTTACCCAACATGGTGGATTAATGCAGAAGGGTTTAACCCAGTGATCATAGAACCTGTTGATACGGAAACCATACCCAAATGTAATACCTCTCCAAGGATTTTATATATTCCAAGTAAGGGATTGAACCGCCCAAGTAAGGCATATGCTCCCAAGTAGGCAAGCAAGGAAACAGAAGCAAATGGACAAAAAAGACAAGTTTGCTCAGCATTGGTGGATGCAGTTTGAGGCTTCTGCTTGGTGGGAGGATTGAAAGAAAACAAAGAGGCTGTGTACCATCTTCCTGGGATCACTGGCACCCACTTCCCATTATTGCAATACTTGGTACTGGTTTCTGTGCTGGGACATGTCTCCATCTGAACAGTTAAATGTACTAAGGTACAAACAAAGATTAGAATCACCCATTTAAGCCTGATTCCCCAAAATGGGGAAATATTAGGTGGTTTCATGAGAGAATTTCTAAAAGTATTAAAAACAATAAAATAAAAAAGTTGTAATAAAACTCTTTATTTATTGAACAATTGCAATAAGCAATCCTCAGAAGCTTATATAGAAATTGATTTTGGGAAATTGAGAAGGGAATTAAAACCTGAAATGTGGCATTTGTGCACAAAAGTTTCAATAAAATAACCCTAAAACAGTTCAAACATGTCTCATCATCAGCAGCAAGTTTATAAGATACTTTAACATAAATTAGGGTCTTGGCAGGTGGTTTGGACTTGATTATTATCAACAGTTTCTTTGATTATCTTCATAGAGTTTACAACGTGTGTTTTGGACTTTTCAGAGCCTGCTACTCCTGCTAGCAGTTGGTTAACATCACCTAAACCTGTCACAACATCAGATTGGCTAGAAACTTTATGCTGGAGCTTAATTTTCTCTCTGGAAGATAGATTCAAGGCAGAAGATAAAGAAAATAGAGAGGTTCTGGGTTTGAGTTTTGGTCTGGGCTTGGATAATACATTACTAATAACTCCTGATGTTGACTCTTGGTTTGATTTCAAGAAATTTAAATTCATTTACCCCATTAAAATTTGGCCTTCAACTCCAATGTTTTTAGACCCCAAAAACCCAAAAAATCAGTGTTTTCAGAGAGATGGATGTTGGGATCATCATAATTGATCATCCTGACATAAGATCATCCTGCAGGTTAAGAATCAATGGAGGAGTTAATAGATGCTAGTGTATCTTAAACATACCAAGGAGCATGAGGATGCGGAGTTGGAGGAAATTGGGTTTGCTCCACATAAGACACATGGCAATGTCTTGGGCCAAAACTGTAGAATATGAAATCTTGTTATTTATTGGTAAGGATTTGGTCATAAGTGTTGAATTATATTCTGGCTCTGTAATGGAAAAACAGCATGAAAATCAAGAGAGACCATCACAAGATAGATGGTTTTATTCTGAATAGACAATCACAACTTAGCTACTATTATTTTAAAAATATAGTCTTTTCTGTGAAATTAAAGAAGGAGATCAAAATTTTTGAAGCAGTTACTCCAGATTAAAACTGACATATTAGATAGTAATGTTCAAATTTGGAGTGAATTGAAGGATTACCAGGCATCCTGCACTTTATATTGGAGGTGAAGTAGTTCTTAGAAGGCTTGCAGCAAGCTGCAGCCTCTAGGACTGAGAAAAGATATGACTTGAAATTTGGGGACCTCAGGTAGTATAGTGCATGAAGTGAATTGTATGAGTTCTTGGGATGGATGATCAATATTTCCAATGCTTGGTTGATTTTCCTTAATCAATTGTCTGGAGGGTTGCTGGTTAAATCATCTGGTTTATAATCTAGATTTAATTTTTTCTTGAATGAATACTTTCTGTGCTGCATAAGTGCTCTAATGCATTGGGGGTTCTGCTCACTGTAAAGTTACTTATCCCTTCACCCCTGAATAAGACTGTTTCCCCCAAAGAACCAAAAAATCTCCTAATAATACCACCAAACCTCAAACTCTTTGGAGGATTTGGAACATACAATCTTTGAGAAATTTCTCTAGCTTATCCCTCCAGGATTCCAATGTGCCCACAAGTCCCCTCCCAACCTTGAGTAAAGTGCCAATCAGGTGGAGGTGGTTATGAACTGTTGCCTTCTTAGGGGCCTCTACCGTGAATGTTTGGTTGATACCTTACTAATACAAAGAACAATGAAAAAAAGGTAGTGTGTGCTTTTGGACTTTGTAGGAATACAATGCATGAATTGAATTTTGGGTATCACTGAAAAACAGGAATTTAATTATCTTGGGGATTGATCTGTTTGAGCCTTCCTTATGCCTGCAGGCTATATAAATGTTATTTATTTCTTACTACATTGATTGAAGATTCAAAAGACAATAAAGCTGTTTGAGGCAAGCAAGTTTTGCATGCAGCAGAGCCCTTTGGGGTAGTGTGGTGAAATAACTATAAACCTTGATGCTATTTACCAGCTTCTGTCATCTATAAAAGCCATAGGTCATACCTGTTGGCCATAGAAGGCTAAATGCTTTACTTGCTGTCCAGGCAATGCTATAGGCCTTATCTGTCATTCATACAGATCTATAGGCTTTATCTGTCAACCAGATAAGTCTATAGGTCATAGATGTTGACCAGACCATTTAATATGTCATATCTGTTGCTCAGATACAAAATGAGTAATCTGTTCAACTTTCTGTTCCATACTCTGTCTATATTGTACCCAACTTGCCACATTTGCCCTTGGAACAACCAGTTGCTAACTGACACTGCTAATCTAACTTAAAACCACTGTTGTCAGTTATAATCTCCATAAGAAACTGTAGCAACCAACTTGATTGATTATCAATATTTTATATTATTGATCAGCATTTCAGTTGGCTATCATCTCAAAAATGTCTATATAATCTTCACTTGACTTATGTAATAAATTATAGACCTTTTATTGTAAACTGAATACTGTTGTTTCTCCTTTAATGTGGATAATTTACTTATCTACTGCCTTTGAAGAGGTGAAGACCTTGGGTCTGTACAGCCTATGGTATCTTCTGTAAGCTATAAGCAGATGATGAGCTTTTGCTTTCAGCACTATTAATATAGAGACCCCTAGTAACCATAAGTCTGCTATATGCCACTTATTGATTTTAAATCATCTCTTCCCCTTCCCCAGTATACATTGTCTATCTGGATTCTGATTGATTAACATACACCCATTCCTCTGCCAACCCTTTCCAACTCTGTTGTCTTGTTGCCAGCTGACAACTGAATCCTTCCCTTGTCTATACCCATCTTTCCAAAGTATATATTGTCTACTTGGTATCTAACTGAATAATATACACCAACTCTGTATCTTGTCCTGTTGCTCTGTTGCCAACCAACCCATGAAATTATTCTTCTGTTGTTAATACTATGATCTTTATATATTATCAATAGTCAGAAACTCCTCAGTTTTATGCTGGCAGAGAATATTCTGCTGTAACCCACCTTGCCTGGTGCTCACATATCTAAGTACTACTTAAGCCCAACAACCTGTTAAAGCAGTCACTTCAGGTAGTGTACTGAGGCCTTAACACAATTGCTCATAGGGGAAGCCCCCAATGTGTGGCACTGCAACTCAGGACAATGTTTCCAATCCATGATGTTCTCATCCACCAGTGATCTGGCGTCCTGAAGGCCCAGCCTTTGTGGTGGCAAAACAAAAACTCAAAGAAAGCGCCAATCAATATGAACTGCCTTTTAGCCTAGGCTCTCATTCATTAAAAGTTAATTTTCTCCAACCATTTGTCTTCCCCACATCAATAAGATCTTCTGGTCCAAATTCTTGAAAATCCCTCTTGTCTTTCCACCTGGACATCAACAGCCAATCAGAGCTGTTCCTTGAAATTATGATAAAACACTCCAGCTCTTCTGGCCTAGGTTTTAAAATTTTATCCCCTAAAAAATCAGATCTGCCCACATTCAGGTGACTCAAAAGGGGGTCCCAATTCAGAAAGCTCCTATTAAAAAAGAAAGGCAGGCCCCCCTACATCCTTGCTTGTATATTTTTTCTTCAATAAAATTATTGCAAACAGTGCACCTGGCTTTCTGCTTGTGGTACCTTCCTCTTAGAAGATTTAGTGAAAACTCTTATTTGTCTTATTTTACAGTCCTTCCTTTGGTCTCAGGGCTCCTATGTATATTTCCTAACACAGTGCTTATTAATTTGTTGTTGTAACTGTGCTGTTTTTGCAGAGTTACACAGGGTAAATATTTAGAAACTAGATAATATTCTTTATTGAGAGATAAATATTATATAGTCATTGTGAATCATGGATAACAGGAACATGGTTGTATTAATCACTCAGTTGGATGTCAAAGGGGGTGCTTGATCCTGATAATGAGTCAAGCGCCAAAATGAGTTATCTACTGTAAGGGATCATCATTTGTTCATGTTGATGAATTTGGTAATTCAAGTTGACTTCCTAGTTTGGATACAGGTCACTGGAAAATTGGATTGTAGGTCACAAATCTGCTTTATTGGAACCTTGCTGGTGGGTTGAGCCTGCTGTTTTAACACTGCCTCCCAACTGAAGATTGTCCTCCTTTGGGAGCAGGTTGTCAGGGGCCTGGGCGCCATATGCAACAACTGTTGTTTGGTGGCAGGTAGGACAGTCTTGCATTGTTTTTATCTTGCTTTTCAGGGCCTTAGGAGGTTGTGAGGGAGGAATTTATCTTGTTTGCGCTTTCCAAGCCCTTGAACAGGGTAAGTGTTGTTTTTGTTTACCCTTAGGATGATGGCAGGGCCCACTTTTCTGGTTGTAATTTACTGTAAATTCAGAACCTGAACGTAAAAATGCGGAATTGTCAAATCCTTGGTCCAAATTTCAAATCACTTTTGCGGGATAGCCTTTTTTTAATTAAATTGATTTTTTTGAGTATTTATTTGAATATTTGAAAATGCGGGAACTCATAGACACTTTGCAAAGTTCAAGTTGAGCTGCATATTTCCTATGGACAAAATGAATTAACTGGAATCAGATTTGAAGCGTTCAAATTCATCAGCCATTTTCATTAAGTTTACTATGTTTTTTGAAATTGCGGGATTGTCAAATCCAAGAACCAAATTTCAAATCACTTTTGAATGCCACTAGTAAACTCAGATATTAATTGCAAGAACTGGAATCCAAATTGAATGTACAGTAAGCACACTAGGAAACACCAACCCAAATCAAGAAGCTCCATCACAACTAAAATCAAATGAAAAATTCAATCTCAATAACCATAATTGGACATAAAAAGGTATTAAACTTTAAAATCATCCAAAGCCAGAAAGTATACAATATTATTCACTTCAAATCACGGATATAGAAACTCTGCTACTATTCAAGGCTATATCAAGAGAAAACAACTTCCCACAACTAAACCAATAACTCCAAATAAATACATATTTAATCTAAAATATATTTTTTATTTTATTTTTATGGACCGTCAATCACATTCCCAACCCGCTCCTGCACCAGCCCGCGGGGCAGCCTGTCTACAAGGGCGTCCCAGAGGGTCCCAGAACAGACCCAGAACCCTCACTTGAAGAGAGTCATGCAGATACACAGGCCTCCCAAGGTGTCATTGCCAGCCAACCACCTCCTGCGTCCCAGGCCCAATCAACCAGCTTAAATCCCAGGCAGAAGCCACTCTCAAGGCCTGCTACCAAAGTCTCCTACACCAGGGTCACTGGGAACACTGAGGTTACTTACACCTCCATTATGTACCCAGTTGTCACCCAGCCCCGCACTCTTGACCCAAGAGTTGCCACTTCCTGCCCCGCGTCTTTGACACCACTTACAAGCCATTGGCATCCACTGTTGAGCCATCTGCGCCTGTGATCTATTCCACCATTGACAGCGCCAGCGCAACCAAGCGTGATCCCACCTTCTAAACAAAGGTCCCTGTCCCCTGTGTTGATCCTGGTAGCCAGGATGCTGTGGTACCTGCCAAGGGCCGGCATCAGTTGACGGATAGTGAGCGTGAAGCTCTCCTCAACTGCTTGGATGGGGGAATGGCGGTTTGGGATATTGCGTCCCAATTTGGTGTCACAGCCAGGTACATTGCCAATATCAACACCAAGTATGGCAATACCAGGCAAATTGCCAAATCCACCAAGGCTAAGCGGCAGCCAAAACTCTTGCAACCTTGCACATTGACGCAATCAAGCAGTGGGTATCCAGGGATTGTCACCTGGACACGCTTGCTGTCCAATCAATGCTTGCCACAAAGTTTGGGCTTTCTGTTTCTAAAACCCTTGTTTACAAAACAATGGTTGATTTGGGCTTCTCTTGGAAGGTGCTCAGAGTTTCTCTGTACAACAGAAACAGTGAAAAGACCATTGAGGATTGGCACATTTATGCCGAGACATATCTGGCACTAAAGGAGACTGGGAATGTACAGTTCTTCTATATCAACAAATTGTTGTTTTCCTCCTCACTCAGGTCCAGGCATGGGTGGGTCAAGAAGGAGTCCAAGGACGGCGTAGCCCATTGTGCAGCTGTCCGTTCCCAGACCTATTCCATGGTTGCGCTTCTTGGTCCTTGCGGGTTGGACCAATACCAAATGATTAAGGGCTCCCATAACAGTAGGACTTTTCTTGATTTTCTCTGAGTTGTCAAGGAGTACCTTCAGATAAATTATAGCGGCACAACCAACGTTGCTGTGCTTGATAATGTTGGGCTCCACAAAGTGGATTTGGTTATGTCTGAGTTCCCCCCATTGACAAGAATAGCCACTCCTCTAGCCACCGCCTTGCTGATTGTCAAATGAGACTTCTCTTCCTCCTGCCATATTCCCCATTTCTGAATCCAATCAAGGAGGTGTTTAGTTGGATCAAGAATAAGTTGAAACAAGGTCTTCCTCAGGACACTGAGCCCTATTCAATATTCTTGAGGTCAGCCAATTTGTGATGCCATCTGATGTGGTGGCGGCTTTTTACAAGCACTTGGATTCCTTCCTCCCTAAAGCCCTGGCTTCCGAGCCAATCAGATAAATGGGCTCTCTGGTTTACTTTATTTTTATTTTATTTATTTTGTTTTTATTAGGTCTCAAAAATTATTATTTATATATAATAATTTGACGTGTGATTGTATTATAGACATATAAGAATACGTAGAAAATGTAAGTAAAATCAATTATACTAGGTATGAAGAATATATTTTTATTATAATGCACTGAATACTTTATTGACTGTTGCACTACCAAATAAATAAATTAAAAAAGATAGAAATAGAATTTTTTATTTAAATAATTGTTAATTGTTGATGGTACTTTGGCTTTTTTACGCCACAAATTGGACCTTGCGTGTCATCATATGATCCTTGTTATTTCAGTGCCACTATAGCCACACAACACAACAACCAATGATTTTTATATAATCCTTATTAATTTGTACTTAGGACGCAGTTCAAGTATATTGAATATGTGTATCAAATCATATTACAAGGGAAAGGTAATTTGAGTTGTAAACAATTATTTGTTTAGAACAATAGTGGAGCGGGCCGCATGATGTGGAAAAATTAAATTCTCCATTTTTATCTTTGTGATAAATGGACCCGTACTCAATGAGTAGTAAATAAAAACATTTTTAATTCTTTTTTATTTGATGTATTGACAACTATAACTAAAGTCTTTTAATATACTTAGATATATTAATATTATAATTTACACACTAAAATTTAAAATTAAAATTAAAATATTAATTATAAACTTAAAAGTTGAATATTTAAGTTTAAATAATCAAAATAAAACAATTTTATTAAATTGTGATTTATTCAATATCAAAATATTTGATATTAAATATGTCAATATTAAAGATTTTAACAGTGAATATTTTAATATTAAAATTTTAATATTAAATATTTCACAATTAAAATTTTATTATTTAAAATAAAAAAATTAAAAAAATAAAATAAAAATTTTAAGTTGCAAGGGAAAATGATTTATTGGGGGAATGCAAATTGCAAGGGGAATGTGTTTATTCTGGGGAATTATACCCCCAAAATTAAAATTTCAGCTAATGCATCTAATTGGGACCACATACTCTTCTGTATGTGGTGGATGACTCTGGCACTAATTGCTAGAGGGGTGGCACTCAACACCCCAGTGGTGGCCAACCGTCTTATAAAAGGCAAACAGGTGAGGGAATCCACTAGCAGGTTTTTTTGGGGGGGGCACATAGTACCCATATAGAGTTGCCAATGCAAATGAATCATAGAGTACGTGCTTGACTGTCCTTTATCCCCAAGGTGTTTTCTTGCGGTCTAGGGCTACGCGGCATATGTTGATCTGTATAGGTACATCTTATATTTTTTCACATTGGCTTTCAGTATGCAATGGAGCAGGATTCCCAGGTACACCACAATGTGGATCCTTTGCGAGGTATATTTTTCTGAGAACATGCACAGTTTTTTGAACATTTCTACTAACCTATTGATATAGGATGTTTGGTTGAACTTGAAGAGGGTTCTGGGGGCGCCTGACTTGTATCAGCCCCCCAGGCCTCGGTAAACAATATCAATAAAGGCTTAAAATTATTCACGAGGACTGCATCCCCAACTTTTTTTGATAGAGCTTTAAAAATTTCATTAAAAATTTCAGTTTTTAGATATTCAGTTCCTATTTGAAAGTCAGTTTTTATTAAATTCTTTTTGTATGTGTTGATGTTGGTGAAGGGGAACCTTTGAATGCTTTCATATATGTATTCATCAAAGAATAGTTTTATATCCCCACAAATTTCATTATTTCTTTTATTTTTATTGTTGATCCTAGCTTGTAGGCTTCCCTTATCCATGGCGTGCACCCCACGGGTGGTTGATATTCCCTATCTTGAGCTTCACTATTAAAAAAAGTATTCATATTCTGTTGAACTATTTTATTTATTTGATTTTTATTTATTTGTTTTATAGGGGCCATCAGTGACTGGTAGCCCCCATAAAACCAACTTGGGTAAAAGCCGCCACTTCCGCAATCTCATCCCCATCCCTGGTGATGACTAAATAAAATATAAGTTAAACATAAAAAACTTACTGACCGTTTCACCTGTGGCCCCCTCAGCCACAGGTGCCATATCAGCAAACTTCATGAGTGTTGGATGCTCTTCATTAATTTTTCTTAGGCTTAATTTTTTCTTATTCTTCTTGTAACTTGTGCTTCCTCTTGATTTTCATTTGATAAAGCTTCTGTATTTCTTGATGCGCTTCTGCTTCTTTCTTGTGTTTCATTTTTCATCTGTTTCCATTTGGTCGGTTTCCTCTTCATTGGTGTTGATTTCCTTTTGAATTTCTATTCCTTCTATTTGTCTGATCTTCTCATTGTTTTCTTTGGCCCCCTGCCAGAACTCCCACAAATTGTATCCTGCTTTGTTGAACTTTAGGCTTGATAAAATAGTTCCCTGTAGATTAAGTAATTTTTTCTTTATTTCTTTCATCTATAATATTTCCCAATTTGTTCAGAGCATCTTCTTTTGGTTGGATCAGTGGCTGGCCCTTGTCTTCTAGCTTTCCTGTCACTATTTCTCTGATTTTTTTCTTGATTTCAACAACCTTTTGCAGGTGAGCTTCTAATTTGTTGATTAAGTTATAGATTGATGACATTTTGTTTGAATTCCATCAAAAAACTGGCTTTTATAGTACTATCTTTGATGCACACATATTTTGTCATCATCATTAATAAATTGAAGACAATAAACGTAAATATTACATTAGAATATTGCAATTAGACGTCAACTCTTGATATTTTGATATTATGTACATAACTCAATGTATTTAGTTTAATAAAATTCATTGTAAACAAGGCCTGTTCATTTTAATTTATTTAAATTGACTGTGTTTATATTACAGAGCCATTAATGCTTAGTACAAATATTAATATTTAGTGCATTTTACAGCCTGTATATTTACCTATTGGTAATAATTCTGTAAACTTTTCAGTCGGATTTTGCGAGGTAATAATCATGTAATGTGTTAATAGATTACTGTTTATTTTCATTAATTGGCTGATTTTCTTTGATGTGACAATTGTGCATTTTCTGATTTTTACGCACTAGTATCCAAATGGTTGGCTTCACATCCAATTGCACAGGCAATAGGAAAACAAGCCGTCATCCCTGAGACTAGATGTGGTTGGGGTGGCGGCTTGTTTTCCTATTGCCTGTGCAATTAGATGTGAAGCCAACCAATTAGATACTAGTGTGTAAAGATCAGAAAATGCACAATTGCCACATCAAAGAAAATCAGCCAATTAATGACAATAAACAGTAATCTATTAACACATTACATGATTATTACCTCGCAAAATCCGACTGAAAAGTTTACAGAATTATTACCAATAGGTAAATATACAGGCTGTAAAATGCACTAATTATTAATATTTGTACTAAGCATTAATGGCTCTGTAATATAAACACAGTCAATTTAAATAAATTAAAATGAACAGGCCTTGTTTACAATGAATTTTATTAAACTAAATACATTGAGTTATGCACATAATATCAAAATATCAATAGTTGACGTCTAGTTGCAATATTCTAATGCAATATTTACGTTTATTGTCTTCAATTTATTAATGATGATGATGAAAATATCCTTGGAAATAAGTATATGCTACCACATCAAATTTACAACATTCTTTACACATGGAAATTTATAACAATGTAAAAAATATATTATTAATTATGAACTGAAAGAAAAAATCAATTTTAATAGTAGTCACCAAGAAAAGATTTATTTACTAATCAAAGGACGGGAAGGGGAGGGAATGGGCGGAATGAACATCGCCTTCATCTGCGCCTGTGAAAGGGGCGGCATCAGAGATAGTGGGGAGGGAATAGGTGGTTGCTTGGGAGTCAGGGTTGGAAGGCAGGTGGCTTGATCTTGATGGGGAGGTTGGGGAGGCAGGGTCTGTTGACTGGGGAGGGGCAGCAGGAGCGGTTTGCTTCAATTGCTCAAATTCTTCTTCTGTCACATATGCGGGCTTGACAAAACGGATGGAGTGGCGTGGGGGGAGGTGGGGGTCCTTTCTGGACTTATTACTATCACTTAGATAGAAGATGATGAGATCAAATAAGTCCTGGACAGATGCGGAAGGGAAAAGCTCATACCCCTTATCAATCTGGGTGCATAGTTTGCTATAGGTGGCAGGCTTTAAGCGCCTGAGGGCGGAATCAAAATTGTAAAGACATACATCTTCAAGATGTATGTTGGGATAGTTGATGGGGTAGGACCAGCAGGTATGCCCCGCAGCCCTGATTTCTTGGATAGCCCATTCCTGCTGCTCCATCTCTGCACTCAATACAACTGTGTGCACGGTGTTTTGTGTGGCCCACTCCTCCAGCATGGCCTTGAGCTCCGTCTGGTAGGCATACCCATCTGCGGTGTTTGATATTGCCAAGTAATAATTAACACCTGATGGGGAAACTGCCAATAAACCCCCAACAAAACAATACAAGATTGGGCCGCGCTTGTACACGTCAGATTGGATGTGCTTCTCTCCAAAGTCTTGGATACTGGCCGAGATCTTAGCAAACAACAGGAATATTACATCATTACGGGCCCTCATTGCCCTTCCTTTGATAAAATTAATAATTGTTGAATTGTAGGGGTTGGTATCCACCAAAATGGGGCCACTGAGAACTTGATTGTACAAGATTCTAGCAGCAACCACAACTCCGTGCATCCATGAATTCACTGTTTTTTTGTTGGTGAAGATGCCGTGGAGTCCCAACTGGAGACGTACCTAGACCAGGGGTATCCGCAGGTCACGTTCCATAATGGCCATCATAAGGGGATGGGCTGTATCACCTTTGGTTGAGGTACAGGCACCAGTTGGGGTCTTCTTGGTGGGGGGCCACAGTTGGCGTGGGCTTGCAGGGTTGCAGCCACAGTTGACTTTGCAAAACTCATTGCGGCTGCAATTTCCCCAAGGGACATAAGCTTCCCTCGCTTTTCAACCATTTTAAGAACAATGTCTGGAGTGATCAATTTTCTTCTGCGTCTTGCAGGCTGATTGGCTGGGGGAGGGACATGTCCATCTTGGGAACTGGTTGATGCCATCTTATTGGCTGTTTTGGGGTTCTGGGCTCTCTGGGTGACCCCATGGCTAAAATGGCTGGTTCTGGATGCTGTTGCTGATAAGAGACTTGGGTTAGCAGCTGCCTGTGCGTGATGGGCAAACAGGGCCATGCTTGAGGACGCGGGAGAAAGAACACACTCCTGGGTAGTGCTTGCAGAGGGGCCTGCGGGTTGGGAGTGGCCATAGACAGAGGCTTCACTGTTAAGAGACCCAGTGTAGCCCTGCATAATTTTGTCAAGGCCAGGAAACAGATTGTTGACTTGGTTGTTGTTGAAAGAAGACATAATAAAAATTTCATTATAATTTTAAGCTTGAGAAGAGGAATGTATATTTTAGTCAATTTTATTGTTATATATGTCAATTTTGTGAATATTACAATCTAAATTTTAGCTGACCTAAAATGGAATAGGGTGATTTTTGAGAATGCCTATGATTCCTAAAAGAATTTACATAAATCCACTCTAGATCCTTTAATATCCTTTTTGAGACACCCATAAATTATATTTATTTCAAATTCATTGCAATTATGATTTGAAATTTGGTTCTTGGATTTGACAATCCCGCAATTTCAGATTCATTAATTTTTACATGATGTCTATGATTTGTTTGATATACAGAAAATCTCAAATTGTACATTAGAATCCCGCATTTCTGATTCATGTATCCCGCATTTGCTTGTTGGGTTTTGTCTTTTGTTAGTTGAGTTATCTGCTCAAGAGATTCAAAATTTGTCAATTTAAATAAACCAAAAAAAATCAAAATAAATGGTTGATTTTATTAAATATTTTAATTATTACTCAGCTGAGTTGCCCGCAAAAGTGATTCAAAATTTGGACCAAGGATTTGACAATCCTGCATTTTTACGTTCAGGTTCTGAATTTACAGTACTCTTTTTGGTATTCATTACCCAGACTTCATCACCAACCTCATGACTTTTTTTGGATTGGGACAAAGGTATCCTGTAGGTATTTTTCTTCTTTTTCTAGTTGGTTGTTGTTGACCTATATGATTTGAGGGTCTGAGTGTGGTGGAACTTTACTGGGCATTTCCAGCTTGGGTCCTGATATAGCTTGGATAATATTAGGTGGTGTGCCATAAACTAGCACGGAGGGGCTTTTCCCAGTGGATCTGTTCATGCAGGTCTAGCACACAAGTAGTGCAGTTGGTAGCTGCTTAACCCAGTCCTCAGGTCTCCCAGAGGTGAGCTTGGCCAAGGCTTGCACAAGGCTGCCATTCAGCTACTCTACGTGTCCATTGGCCTGAGGATGGTAAGGTGTTGTCACTATGTGTTGGACCCCATTCTTGGTGAGGTATATGTTGGTATTTTTGGAAGTCAGTTCCTTGCCACTGTCTGTTATCAGGAGTTCTGGCTTTCCAAACTTTCTGATAATTTCCTTGCCTATTAAGTGCTGCATGACATTGCCTGTATGTCTCTTTACTACTTGTTCCACTGGCCATCATGTGGCAAATTTGATAGCAGTGATGATGTATTTCTTTTTGTTGTGTTTTCCTGGCATGGGTCCCACAATGTTGAGGGCCCATACTTTGAAAAGTAGTTATGAACAAATATGCAATATAGATTTAGGCTGGGTGTTGCTTTTTGCAAACTTTTCACATACTTCACATTAGTTGAGCACTTCTTGGACATCCCAATATAGAGTTGACCACCATGCTTTATGTTTGAGGAATTTGTAAAGGTTGCGGCTCTTGGTATTTCCTAGGTCTCTGTGGTAACGTAGGATGTTGTCAACTCTTTGTTGTGTGGGAACATACAGGATGGTGCTTATATCAGCCATCTTGTGGTATAGCGTCCCATAAACGTCCAAGAATAGGTATTAATTTTTGATGATTGTTTCTTTAGTAATGTTGGTAATGCCTAGGGGGAGCTTTTGTCATTAGTTTGGAGTACCAGGAGAGGCCAGTCTGGGTTGAGCATATTCTCTCCTCTTGTGGCCCTCACATACAAGCGCAAGAGTGCATCTGCCATGGCAAGTTTGGGTCCAGTATTGTATTGTATGATCATGTTAAACCTTTTGAGGAGTTCCATCCAACGTGCCTGACGTTGGGAAAGGTTGACTTGCGTTTTGAAGTATATGAGTTATTTATGGTCCATTAACACAGTGAATTCTTCCTGTTGTTCCAGGTAGCAGCGCCACTTGACAAGGTAGTGTACAATTGCCAGTAGCTCTTTGTTGTGTATGGGGTAGCAACATTTGCTGTTGTGACAGATCCAGGTTCAAACAGTCCAAATTACTATTATCCTGCCCTTGACTCTTATTTCTGTTACCTTCCTGTGACAAAGCTTTAAGGAGCTTTGCCTTGAGGGAGGCAATTTTATGGGACAACACTTTGTTATCATCCTGCCAACGGGCCATGATCTCAACGCTCTTTTCCTCTCTTGCCCTTAAAGCCTCAATTTCACAATTTTCCCTGGCTTTCACTTGTTGTAATTTTTTTCAAATCCTACTAACAGATTCCAAGAATCCCACACATAGATTCAATTTCCTTGAGTAGGAGTCCCTTCTTTTGCAAATTAATTGGAATACAATTCTTTAAACGCAGCTTTTACTTCTACCAAAGCCTCCTCAGGCACAGTCTTGGTGACCTCCAGACTTGCTTAAGCTTCCTCCAGAAAACTTGTAGGAACCTCTTTCCTGGCAGCAGTGGTTTCCACGCAAAGTACTCCAAATTTTGCTCTTTCAAACAATAACAAAGAAGACATAATAATTGAAAAGTAATTGAGGGTAAAGCGTCAAAATCAACAGTTTCTCTTTATTAAATTTTAGCTGTTTTTGTTTTTATACCATTTGGGGCATATGTGGCTGAAAACCCCTCTGGTCCCTGAATCAACCTATGATTCATATCACATGCTCTATGACATTTGAGTCATCCAGACCTAGATCTTTACCTAAAAGATCCCCTGTATTTCTCAGCATATGAGAATTAACCTACAATGATAAAAAGTCACCTGACGCTATTCATCTCAATGTATTGATTTGGCATGGAGCTTGCTCAGCTCTTGGCGCCAAATCCTTGTGGAATATACACATTCCAAAACTCAGCTATCAATGTTCCAACTGTGAACCAGCTGATCAAACCTAAATCCCAAGATATCATTGCCTTTATTTAGTTATCTTTGCATTTAATGGTTTTTTGCATTAAAACCCATTAAAACACTTTGAAACTTGAACCAGGCGCCACCGCAGCGCCTAGAAACTTTCCCAGGCAGTGCTTTAAAAACCAATTAGGTGGCGCAGTGGCACTTCTAACCTAATAAATTTGTCAAAACAGCGCCTTTAACCTAAATTCAGGGGTTTACTTATGGTTAACCTTAACCAAACTTATTGACACAGTCAAGGCAATTAAACAATGTAATTAAATCCTCATTAATTATATTCCCATGTATTTATTAATTGACCTTCTCAGTTAGTTAAATTGTTTTTAAGAAGCATAGTCCACAAGATTGCTTTGGCCAATCTTGCCTCAATTTTACTAGTTAGCCTGTCCTGACTAACCACCCATATTAAATTCTTTTATTAAATATAGATACCAAGTTTCTAGTAATTTTTATATTAAGAATTCCAGTCAAACCTATCTACATGAAATAACAGCAAAAACAGAACATCTTTATATTTTGGAGTATTTATTCAGCTAAATACTCAACAGTGACTGTCATATGGTCACAGCTGTCCATCTGTTTTACGTGACTTGTAGGCCACAAGTAGGAAGTCACTGTCATTATTATTGATTTGTAGTACTCCCCCAATAGAGGCATAAGAAGTGTATGCCTCTATTTTATATTCTCCATCTTGCTTAGGGTATTTTAGGATGATAGTGGATGTGAGTTTCTCCTTAAGACGTCTGAAGCAAAGGTCACGTTGGGGGTCCATACAAATTTGGAATTGCTGCCAGTTATGGCAGACAGAGAAGCTTTCAAAACACCACAGTTAGGGATAAATTTCTGTATGTGAGCAACCATCCCCAGGAATGTACAAAGTTCAGACTTGTCCTTTGGTGGTGGCATTTTGAAAATAGCCTGAATTTTCTGGGTGTCAGGTTTGATGCTGTCCTTTGAAACTATAAGTCCCAGGAAGGGTAACTGCTTTCAGAAGAATTGACATTTGGAGGGCTTGGCCAGCAGCTTATGTTGTGCCAGGGTAGCAAAAGCTGCCTCCAAATCCTTATGATGTTGTCCTACCAAGAGGACTGTAGATTATAATGTTGTCCAGGTACACTAAGGTGTGCTTGCCAATGTGGGGGCAAACACTTTGCTCATAAAAGTCACATAGGTTGATGGTGTGTTAGTCATTCCAAAATTGAGAACCACACACTATTATGACCCGTACTTAATGTGGAAGGCTTTTTTGGGTATATATCCTCCTTGACGTGGATTTAGTTGTAGCCTGCAATTAGGTCAATCTTGGAGAAGACTGTGGCACCGCCCAAGGCATCAAAGAGGCTGTTGATGAGTGGGAGAGGGTAGCAATTCTTGTTGGTAACCTTGTTTAGGGCTTAGTAATCTGTAACTAGTTGAAGGGTACCATCTTTCTTTGCTAAAAACAATACAGCAGCACCAAAAGGAGACTATGAGGGGCGGATAAGTCCTTTTTTCAATGCCTCTTAGGGGTAAGCACATAGTGGGTTGTCCTTGTTTGGGGTGAGTTGATAGATGGGATGTGCCTTAGGTACAGCAACTGTGGTAAAATTGACTCCCTGTTGCTTGACTCCCTGCTGCCTGACACTATATTAAAGTGAGAATTCAGCTTTTTCCCTGATCAACAACTAGAAATTGACACTTTTTTAATTAACAGATCTTGATGTTCTGAAAACATTCAATATACCAATTAAGCTATACAGCTATGTTATACTAAAGTAACCCAAGAGAACTCAAAAATGCAATAAAAATAGTACATTAATTAACAAAAATAAGGAGAAATAAGCAACTATTTATAATTTTACTATGAAATTATACTCTTTATTATAAAAATATTTTTGATTAAAATAAAAATAAAATTCCAATGAGCCAAAAATTACTCAAACACAACAATAACAGTTATGAAAAATATGAAGGAATAATAATATTTATTTAATATAGTTCATATAAGTACAAATGTGAATATTTTATGTTTTACTAGTAAATTAACAAAAGTTAAGATATTTCAATCACTTTCAACTATAAATATTCATCTCAAACTTAACATATATATATAAAATAATCAGTACTATTTAATTAAATCAAAAAATAGAAAAATTAAAACTAAAAACTAAATGATCAAAACTAAAAAGTAAAAATTAAAGCTAAAAAGTTATAAGTTAAAATCATAGAAGCAAGCAAGCTTACTCTTCACCCTTCTTCCCCTTTTTCATTTTAGCCCCTTTCAGGAGGGCAGTGACAATAAGCTCAAGCTTCTGCTTAAGCTCATAGGCCTTGTATTTGTGCTTAGCTGTACCCTGAACGGCCTTGGTGAAGAGGGTGGAGTGGGTTGTAGGCTTGGTGGGAGCTGCGGTTGGCCAAGTCAAGCAGCTTGGAGATGATTTTCTTCTGTTTGTGCTGCAGAAGGGAGAAGAACTTGTTAAACTTCAGGTGAAGCCCAAAGTTAGCCTTGAGATGCTTGTGATAAGCCTCTAGCGCTAAAGTGGTCTTGAACTTACCATTCACTGCTGCCCGGTACACATTCCAACTGGCCTTGGCTCTGTCCTTGCCTTGCCTCTGCGTGACAACCTTCCCAATCCGCTGGGGCTCAAAGTACTTGAGGAAAAGGCTTGAACTCCAGATGCTTTGCTATGTAAGGATCCTTTGAGAGAACCTTGAACCCCTGTGCAGTGTGCTCTGGATTTAAAAAAGCCAAGGCACTGAATTGTGCCAGCACAAATTTGCAGGTGTCCAAAGTGTCCCTCTGGCTCAACCTACTAAGCTTGGCATGGGCTTGCACATTTCAAGCAACTGCTTGGCAGAAGTGGAAGTGGCATTCCTGCACCTCCCTGCTAAACAGCTGATCAAATGCATTGAACTGAGCAGGCTCAAAGTCCATTATACACATGTGAGGCCCAAGAGCTCTTATCCTTACCTTTTCCTCCAAGTCCAGGGTGACATGGTCCTTGTCAGCAGCAGGAGGGTTTGTGCGGGTGTGGGGGGGTCTTCTTGGAATCATTGTTGTCAGGGGAAGGAGGGCAAGTGCGCTACAAAGGATTGAGAACATGTGGGTATAAATGGCCTCAGTGGCCCTAGGGAGGAGGAAGAAAGCGAGTGGAATCACCCAGATGTCAATCTGGATATGGATCATCCAGAGCTGTTTGAACATCTGGGGGCAAGTGGAAAAGTTACCATCAACTAGCCAAGTTGAAGCCCTTTTCAAAACCATCAGGTTCTGCTGAGTTGTGTAGCAAAAAATCCAGTCCTTAGAGCTGGGCCCATTGTCATGGAGGAGGAAACACTCCCCACTTGGAAGCTGCTTAAGCTTCTGGGTGAGCGTAAGCTCTGATAAGATGTCCAAGGCCTTGGAGGGAGGGGGATTGATGGTGATCCACTTATTGCTGATAAATTTGACCAACTGCTCTTGAGTTGGCACCAACTTGAGATTGTTGGGCTTTAAATGCTGCAGGGCCTTTATGGCCAGATCTGATGTGCAGAGGTGAGAGGATGTTGGGATCACCTGTACAAGGTACCATTTTAACATCTGGGTTATAAGACAATTGGGGGCTAACAAGAGTTCTCCCCCTTCTCTGCAGTTACTTGCTCCCAGCCTTCAGTGTTTAGCCAGGCCCCGCAAGTCTTATCCTCACAGACAAAGTGCTTGCTCTTGGTTTGGCGCTTTTGATTGTTGCAATTGAATATGTAGTTGTCAGCAACGTAACCAGGGCCACCCTTTACAGACATAATTGGGAAGTACTGGGGAGCACATAGGAACTTTGACCTCTCTGTCCACCTTACAGATATTGTGGATGGCCAGTGGATCCCAAGCCACATGACCAGAAGCTTTGAACTTCTTGGAGTACTCCTCAGGATCATCTTGGGGGTTAGATGAGGGAGGGGAGAAGAGTCATCAGGAGAGGGAGGAGAAGGGTTATTTGAGGCCTGCTTGGATGCCTCCTTTTTCTTATCAAAAGAAGAGGTGGGCTCCTTAGCAGCATTTGTCTTCTTATTACAGCGCTCCTTGATGGGTTTGGAGTTGCCCTCTGACTTGTAAAATGAGTGATCAGTGAGAGAGACATCACTTTTATTTGAGGACTTAGGAGGAAGTTGAAGATGAGGGGGGAGATGGGGTGGGGGAGATGGAGTTGGAGACTTTGCCTTTGCAGGCTTCTTGGCACGTTTCAGAGTGGAGGCAGTTCCTTTTGAGCCCTTTGAGGCTTGGCACTTGGTAGGCTTGTTGAATTTAGATGATCTTGGCTAAAGAAAAGTTTAGTTTGAAAATAAAACAGTATTAAAGATACAAAACACAAAGAGGTAAAGCAAATCAAAAGTTAAATGAAAAGTATGCAAATAAAATTTTATTTATCAAGAAAAAACATAACAAAGTAAATAGAAGCAAAATAGAAACTCAAAGTATAAATATAAAGGCTAAAACATAGAAAATAAGTGAATTTATGATGAAGCATCAAAGATGTTAGGTTCAGCATAACATCTTAGTGCTAAATCAATGTAAAAGTATGATTAAAAATCAAAAAAATTATTTAACAGTTATATGGGGTACAACACGCCATTTCAAAAACGGCACTTCAATTTACGCCATCTCAAATTTAATTCAAGATGGTGTTTATTGTGTTAGTGATTTTGAATCACAAAAAAATAAAATAAATAATAAAATAGTTAAAATTTACATATACCTTTATAATGTGACATCTCAAATTTACACAATCTTGATTCTGTCACTTTGAGTCAGATTAATTAAATCTTATTTTGCTAACTTTATTTACATATAAAATTACTTACTGTGGGGTGTGTTTACGCCATCTCAACTTTACATGATTTCAAGTTACGCTATTTATCTTTAACTAAAATAAGCTTATACTCAAACAAAATAAATCCTGTTGTATAATGCCAGAAGATATTCCCATAGTATTAATCTAAGACACTTATAATAAGAACAACCTAAAAAGACGCCACTATGATAGTCCTTCTAGTGATTGTCATTGCTGGGTAAAAAAACAAGTTTTGTTATATGTAATTTATAACTTTATTATACATGGATATGTTGATAAGGAATCTCTTAATAAAATATTTTAATATTGATTTTAATATGAAAGGGGTTTATACGCCATTTTGATTTACGGCACTTCAAATTCCATCAAGTTTCATATCACCCAATTGATTTGATGCGCACAATGGATAGGGGAAAATAAGGGGAAATTACATATGACGCCAGGCTATGCTATATCAATTCCCCCACCACAATTTTTGCTTTCCACTTTTCAAAAGTATAGTTTCACGTCTAAAACCACTTAAGCAAAAAAATGTAAGAAATTGTCTGAAACTTTACAAATATATATATTTGGCCTCCTCTAAACAACTGGGTACTTTTTAACCCCAGTTGTATAAGCTAGTTTTTGAGAAATTCAAGTTTTACTCTTTGGCCTGGTTGAGGTAGCTCCATCAGAAATTTGTTAATTTAATATAAAAAATGGACAAAAACATGATGTTTTTGAGCTACGGCACCTCAATTATGTCACTTCAAAAACGCCATTTTGACTGCAAGTTTTCAGTCAAAACTCAAAGTTTTTCATACTTGTGTTACTTATAAAACTTTTTTTAAAAAACAAAAAACATTGAAATTTTGATACTATATATTTTAAGACTTTCTCTACACTTCTATATAAAAAATATTACTACTTTTATATATTAAAAACATTCTCATTTTTTTCTTTAAAAACAACCCTAAAATTGCTCATATTTTGATACTAATTCACTTTTAGATGCCTCCCAAGCCTACCACCAAAGCTGCACCCATGGCCACCAAGGCCTCCAAGTCTAAGATCACTCCTCCCAAGGCCAAAACTACCCCTAAAAAGCAGCCTGTTAAGGGTAAAGCTCCCCCCAAGACCCCAACTTCATCACCTGAGCCAGAGGAAACAATCCCAACCCCTCCCCACTCTCCATTTGTATACTCCCCCCTCAGACCCCCAAGAGAAGTTATTCAACTTCAATTGCCACTCTGATCTCACCTCAGAGACTGAAGAGGAAGAGGAGCTGGAGCCTGGTGCTCCTGCAGATGAGCAAATTGAGCTCTGGGATCTATACACCGTCCATAATATATGCAATTGAAATGGCACCTTTGCTGTGCCCACAACATACCCTGCCAGCTATCCAATTATGACTAAGAAGGCAGGTGCCAGCTTTGTATATAAAGGGTACAGATTCAGCTGTAATGATGAGAAGAAAGTAATCCGTCAACATCACTACAAATTTGATAACTTTAGGTGCCCTGCTAGACTCACCACTTATGGGTTCACTAGGTTCAAGGCCATGACTACTGGGTATGACTGCGCCAAGTCTTATGACCCCCTTTATCAACTGATCTGCTGGTTTCTTTGCCAGGTGATCCCAACTACCAAGGATCAAACTGCCACCGAGGTTGTCAATGATGCCCTCCTCAATTTAAATGATACCCAACTTGCCACTGTTGGTGGCACCTCAAAATTACGGAGATATCTTACTGATCAGAGATATGCTCTGAGCACTGAAGGCGTCAGTGCTTCATCAATTGATCCTTACTGAGGAACAAAAACTATCTCACCATGAGGAGAGATTTTTTCTTCACAAGACCGGTCAACATGCCCCAAGCCCATCATTTGCTTTGCCACAAGCCAGGATCTGTGCAACCTGTTAAAATGCAAGACCTGGCTTGCAGATGGAACTTTCTCCACCTGCCCAAAGCTATTTAGCCAACTTTGGAACATCCATGGGCGGGTTGGAAATCTGGTTCTTCTCCTGGTCTTCTTTTTCCTCCCAAATAAGAAGCAGGAAACTTATGTCTGTGCACTTACAATTCTAAAGTCCAAGTTAGATGAAATCCTCCCAATTATCAAAGAGGAGCCAAAGAAAACCAGAGGGTGCAAGAAGAAGGCCCAGTCCCAGGAAGAGGAAGCCACCCCAATCAAAAAGCAGCCAGAAAGTTGTCCCTACCATGAATATCTAGTAGTGGATTTCTAACAGGCTCAGATAAATGCTTTCATTAGAGTCTTCAAGAGCTCCCTGCAGGGATGCTACTTCCCCTTCCGGCAGGCACTCTGCCGCCGCCTCCAAAAGTGCTCTGATCTTCATGAGCTGGTCAACTCTGAAGGCACTAAAGAAGCCAAGGACATTTTCAATTGCTTTTCTGTCCTTGCCCTCGTGAGAAAGGAAGAGACTAATGCCTTTTACAACACCCTCCTCTGCCATCCTTATATCCTTGCCAACCAGGCAGCCTTTGCTCCATTCATAGAGTATTTTGAAATTCAATGGGTTGGAGTGTTTCAAGGAGCATGCTGCATCAGAAAGGGCAGTGACTCAATCACCTGGAACTGTTTTAAGCAGGTAAAAGATGGTCTGATTAAGACCACCTCTTCCCTTGAAAGGTGGCATAGTCAATTTGCAACAAGAGTCCGGGTTCATAAGCCTAAATTTAACAAGATAATGGTGCATCTCAAAACTCAGCAGGCTATCTCTGCCCAGCTCTTCAAGACTGGCATGAAGTCCAAGGGTGACCCCCCCAAGCAGACAAAAGCGGTGAAAAAGTATACAGAAATTAGCAAGGTGGTCCTTGCCTACTATCCCAAGGATAGCAAGCTTGAGCATCTTCAGGCCATCTCAGTTGCTCTTTTCACTAATGTTTGAGCCCTTTTTCAATGAACACTATTTTATCTTATCTCTTCTTTCTTTAATTTTATTATTCTTTAACCTTTTTAGTATTTAGTACAATCCTATGCTTATTTTAAAGTATATTTTATAGTTATAATAGATGAAAATAGTTGTTTTTGGGTATATTTTACCTTTTGGGCTTTATTCAACTATGTTGCTACTAATCAACCCCATTTTTATTGCAGATTTGGAATCCTGAGGCCTTTTTAAGCCTAGAAATGGTTTTTTAATTTTATTTTTTGAGAATTATTTGGGTTTTTTGGAGTTTAAAAAATCTAAAAATTTAAAACTTGTTTTTCTTAGTCAAAATGCCATAAATTGAAATGACGTTTTTACTATAAAATTGAGATAGCGTAAATTGAGATAGTGTTTTTTGAAGTGCTGTTTTAAAAATGGTGTGTCCTACCTATATTGAGAGTAGCAGGAAGAGTAGTAGATTATAATTGCAAAAAAATTATTATGTGGAATTTTTTATTGGGAGTTGAAAATTCAAAACATAGTAAAGTGTCAAGTTTGGCACTGTCAATCAGCTGGAAAAAGCTTAATTCTCACTGTCAAGTATGCCAGAGTTGAGTAGAAAAATCAAATTTACTATGTTTTTTTACATATAAACCTTGCTTAAATTTAAAACAGGTTCAAAAGTTAACCCAAAAACAAGGCAGTTTCATATGCTTAAAAATAAAAAAATACAGCATAAGTTAAAAAATTAAATGAGTAGGAAGGTGTTTATTAGTGTTTAAGTTATGCTGTGAGGAGCTGGGAGTGAATTATTTACCATAGTGTTGGTTAAAACATTAAAAAGCTTTCTTTACCAATCCCCAAGTTAAAGTGTCAAGTGGATGAGTGTCACTTATTAATTTAGCCTTAATCTGAGCCTTTGATTAGTTAAATCCAAAACCAATTGTGTTGCAAGTGGATAGAGTCAAACAGAGGGGGAGTCAAGTTAGCGTTTTTTATAAATTACATATGAAATCTCTTAATAAATTGGGCTTAAAATTATGTGGCACCACATAATCCACAAACCTGGAAATGACATAATGTAAAACAAGTGGGGTATTTGATTAATGTTTATACCACTAAATCCAGTAGAGTAGTGCTTGGGAGCTTAATAATAACCAATGAACACTAATAATGAAAATAAATAGTAAACAATAAAATTTATATAAGCGCATATGTGTTTTATTAATAAAATTAGGATTTGACTTAAAAATTGTTGAACTGACCACTTTTTCTTTTAGAGTGTTGAACATCAGTTTTTGCATTTCTATTAGTAAATTTACATATATATTGCCCCTTAAAATGGTATTTTAGCTAACCAAATTATTAAACAAAGTTAATTTCAAGTAAATTTAAACTTGGTTTTCAGTTTCAAACCCCTATATTACTAGTAAAAATTAGCTTAAAATCAGTTAAGCCAAAAATATTAATAGATTCACATATGTGGCACTCAACTCCATGGTACTCAACATTTTGTTGAGTACTAGGGAGTCAATCTTACCACAATTGCTTAGGTACAGCTCCCTTAAGCTGGATGGAGTGCTGTATGTATTTCTCTGGTGGCAACCCTGGTAGAGCTTTTTTGAAGATTTATGGATGGTGAGCTACAATTTTGAGATCCTGGGGAGTAGTGGTATCCTGGTGATCTTTGAAATGTATGATCTTGTACTGGCAGGAGTCCCAGTCAATTGTCTTGAAGTTCTCTTTTTTGTTCAGGGTCTCTGTGATTTGTACAAAGACATGGTCACACAGGAGCTGGTCCACTGAGTCAGGATAGATATGACAATTGACGCCTTCATGCTTAATGGTCAATACCAAGGTTGCCCAGTCTACATGAGGATTGTTCCTTTGCAACCAGTCCAGCCCTAGCACAATGTCTAACTTGTTAAAGTCAATGACAGGTCCCTGGATGATGGAATGCAGGTTCTATAGCATGACAGAGAATGGAGCTGTTTCCCTTGTCACAGTGATGTGATGTTCATCAGCTAAAACCACAGTTTTAATCTGCAAAGGATTAGTGGCTAGCTTGAACTTGTCCACAAAGTTGCTGTTGACAAGGGTTCAATCTGCGCCCAAGTCCAGGAGTTCTGAGTCGGTGTAACTTCAAAAACAGAAAGAGTAGGACATCAGTTTATTGGGATTTCTGGTGATGGTGTAGAGTACTGGCTCTTCTGAGGGTACCTGGATCATTGGGCATTAATCCATGTCCTTGGATCAATACTCATTATTGGGAAAGTCAGGAATTGTGTGAGGAGAGTTTGGCTTGCTTGGTGCTCTCCCAGGCTTTTCCCTTGTCATGATTGTCTTGTGTGGCAGTGACGCAGAAGTGGGTAAAATTTGACTGTCCATTGTTCCAGTTTCTGTGACCATTTGAGCCTGTGGGTTTATGGTTTGAGTTGTTGTTGTTCCCAGGAGGAGGGCGGCTGAAACGTCCAGCTGGGTGCAAGTCCTTGGGCCGCTCTCTTTTTCCAGTCTGTACTTTGTGGAGGGCATTGTACGTTTGTTTCACTTTTCTGCCTCACAATAAAGGCTTTTCAGATTTGTCACTTGGTCCATGTTGATGTGTCTCATTACATACAACTTGAGGGCGTCATAGTACATAAGATGAGTAGCTGGGGTGTCAAAAGCCATATCTGATGGGGGCACATAGTTGGAGTCCTTTGTATGCTCAGGTGAGCTCCTTTACCGTGCCTGTTTGGGTGATATTCTTCACTTGGTGTGTGATAATGAGTATGGTGTCCTTCAGCACACACCTTGCCAGGAATTCCTACTTGAAGGTGTCATAGTCTTTCTCAATGTGATCATTGTGCCACTTTTTGCACTAGGTGCCAGTGTCATGTGTCAATTGAATGGAGATTCCTGCAATCCAGAATCATTGTGGGCATTCCATTTGGGCTAGTTTGCTCTGGGCAGATTGGATCCATGCTGTGGCGTTGTTATTGTTGGCTCAAGCAAATGGCTTCAAGACGGCACTTTGAAGTCTCTGGGCTACATGGGCTGGCATGATGCTTTTGTCTGCTGCTCAAGGAGTAGCAGCAGGTGCTTGGAAGAACCCCTGTGCCAACAAGGTATTGAAGGCAGAGAATGGAATCACCATGTTCTGGTACAGGAAAAAACCATCAGGTATTTTTTACCAGGTGTGTATGGCGCCCAAGGCAACAGTGGCAAAATTGACTATAGGTATGCAAAAGTGAGAATCTAAAAGTGGCCAAGTCAACAATTTTAAAATTTTAATCTTAATTTAAAACAACAAATCTGTTATTAAAAGTTATTATGTCCATATAAAATACTTTTTATTAATTCTCTCAACTAAAAAAGTCAAGAAAAAGTAGTTACTTTATTATAAAAAGCCATTTTGAAAACTTAAAAAGTGTTGACTTGGCCACTTTTAGATTCTCACTTTTGAATTCTCACTTTTGCATCCCTACAGTCAATTTTGCCATTTTTGCCACGCCCAATCTAGCAGGAAGCCAGACGTGATTCTATCAAAGATTTGTTGACTGCGGCAAGTACAGACAACAGGCATAATTTTGAGGGATAAAGTAGGATGGAAAACCTACTTCTGCTACCAATGTTATAACTGTGCTATTTTAGCAGAGTTACAAGGGGGAAATGTTTGGAAACTAGATAATATTCTTTATTGAGAGATAAGTATTATATAGTCATTGTGAACCATGGATAACAGAAAAAAGTTGTGTTGATCACTCAGTTGAATGGCAAAGGGGGTGGCTTGATCCTGATAATGAGTCAAGCACCAAAAACAAGGTATCCACTGTAAGGGATCATCTTTTTTTCATGTTGTTGGATTTGGAAATTTTAGTTGACTTCCTAGTTTGGCTTCAAGTAACTGGATAATCAGGTTGTGGGTCACAAACCTGTTTACTTGGAACCTTTTTTGCAGGTTGAGCCTGCTGTTTTGACATTGCAGCATGTATTACCTTACACACCTTCACATTTGGTTTCAAGCCCTAAAATTAAGTTAAAAGTGAATATAAAAAATTTCTTTGAGTATAGATTTTATTTATTTCAAAATAAAAAAACACCTTTTGAATCTGTTTCTGAGCTCATATATTATCTTCATGGTACTCACAGCTTAAAGTGTTCCTCTTAATCACAGTTTCACTCAAACCTATTGTTTAAACACTAAAGTTCTTAGTTTTAATTTGTTTGCATCTGGTAAACTGCCTATAGAACTCCATTTTTGTGGGGCTTCCCAACCATACTATTTCCTACATTAATATTTTTGTGTCTCACTTTTTCCATGCTATATTAATTCTCTGGTCTACCACTTGTGATCTGTGAGCACAATTTTTTCCTCTTCTCTACTATGTGAGAAGATCTGGCCTAGCTTCTCTACTTGTTAGAAGGCCTTCCTGGCCATACTCAAGGTTGTTAGAAAATAGGCTGTTCCTAACAAGGAGTCTTAACTCAGGTGATGAAGATTTTCTCCATGTTGCTGTGCTACATCTCACTCATCCTCAGAGTTGGAGAAGATCCCTATGATTTCCCACAAGAAGAAAGATCTCCCTCTCCATATTCTCTTGCAAGATATAGTGCTTTCCCCTGGGTGTGCCTCATGATTATTATCTGGTATATTACTCATGGAATTAAATATCCTGTGGCCCCTCTGCCCAAGTTTTTTTAGTCCAGATAGTACTTCTTTTAGACCTGTTCATTTCACCAAATATCTCACAAATCTTGCCTACTCTGAATTTAATCTAGACAATATCCTGCTCTCTAGCCTATTATCCAGAACTATAAAACCAGAAACATTCACAGAGAAGGAACTTGGTATAACATGTAGCCCAGAATTTTCTGCAACAAGTACAACTATATGCTGGCCTATCTAATACTTATGAGCCAACTTCTCACCCTGTGGCCTAACTTCCCACAAGATTCTGTTGTTGCCAACGAAACAACTTTCACCCAGCTTACAGTGTTGCAACCAAGTTTCCAGACTTGCCTTCTAACGTATCTTGCAATACACAGGGGGCTCTTGATGAGCCGCCCCTTGATGTATCTAACACTATGGATTAATCTGATGGCAATATCAAATGGCAGGTACTTCATCCTAATTAGGAGTGCTACCAATTTGACTTGCTGATTCCTGCACAAGTTATTCCTTGGCTCCAAACCTTACATGGAACTCCCCACTATGCCACCCCCTTGTGGCCTTGTGGCTTTCCCCATATAGTATATTAATCACAATATTCTACAATAAATGATACCCTATTCTTATTATTATGTCCTTTCTATTGGAATTTTGTCTTCCCCAATTCCAAATACTGAATCCTAATTGGTTCAGTTGCAACAGTGGTAGCAGTGGTGGGTTATTGACCTACCTAAAACAAAATCCCCCAAGAAAGGACAGAGTACAGGCTGTATGGCTACTCCCCAACAAGAGACCTTCCTGCCAATCCCCAAGGGGGACATCCCTGACAGGTACATCATCTATCAAGACCAGTTAGTTCTCACCAGTGTGTACAATTGGCTCCGCCTCGGGCAGCGTGACGCCAGTGTCACCCCGCCTCAGTTGGATCTCTCTCAGTGCATGCTCAACCTTCAACTAGAATCCTTTGCTGGTGGTGTAGAGGGGGCCAACATTGTCAGTTGGCTCCAATCTACAGAAACCCGCCTTTGCATCTGTCAGGTCCCTGAGCTCATGTGGATTGCCACTGTGTCTGGCCGCCTCACAAGGCCTGCTGCAGTGTGGTTCACCAACTGGGCCAGCCTGGAACTTGATGTTACCTGGGCGGCATTCCGAGACGCCGCCAAGTCCTGTTACAGTGAAACCTTCTCCCCCATTGTTGTGGGAACTCCTCTTCTAGCAATCAAGCAAACTGGTTCTGTTCCTGAGTACCTTGCCGCCTGGCAACAAGCTCTTACTGCCGCCCCTGAAGTTGTGACCAACAGAAATGCAATGTTACTCACTCTCATTGTCAATGGGTTAAAACCTCATATCTGCAAGTGGGTCCCCATAGGTCTCTGTATCTTCATTGATGACTGCTACAAAGCAATTGTGGAGGCTAACAACCAGGCCTCAATGGGCTTCTGCTGTACCAGTGATGCTCCATCCCAACCATGTACCACACCTGGCAGTGGCCACAATCAAGTAGGCTGCCGCCAACCATGTCAGCAGGATAATGGGACTAAATGCCCCCAAGAGGGGGGAGCTTCAGCTAGCGCAGATTGAGGATCAGGGAAAAGCCTGGGGGTTGTAGCAACAAGAGGCCTTACAACCCTACCTGACCCATCCTCTCAATCCCTGCTTGCAAAAAATCCCTGTGACTACAACATTCACAAAGTTGAAACCCTGGACGTCTTTCAAGTCCACAGTGACAACCCTGTATTGCAAGCAAGCCATTCCTCAAATAAAGTAACACACTTGTCCTATCCCTTCTGTTTCCATGGGAACACCCACAAATTACTGGTAGATACCAGGGCCAACCACACTATGGTGGACCAGGCGTTTGCTGACTCTCAGCAATTAGACCAAGTGCCCAGCAGGTTCAAAGCAGTACAAGTAGCTGACTCCCGCAGAGTGGCCATCACCCACAAGACGGTACCCTTCTCTGTGAGAATGGGGAACATCCAGGTTAAGCTCTCTGGACCAATCATGGCAGGACTCAGCCACGGCATAATTTCTGGTCTCAACTGGCTTTGGCACAACTGTTCCTACATCAAATAGGATACCTCTGTCATCACCCTCAACAGAAATGGGGTGGGGTTCCAGATTTACCCTGTGGAAATGAACAAGTTACTCCATGATACTGTGTTTGTCAGAATAATGGAGACAGGCTCATATGATTTCAAGGGGGGAAACTAGACTCCAACCAATGCTCAGTTGAAGTTATCCATGCTGAACCACCAGCAGTCCCTCCCTTTACCTCCTCACCATCACCAGCACTCGCGGCACTCCTCAAGGAGTACAAGGATGTATTCAGTGAGTTACTTGAACAACTACCTCCTCCCTGGGAGATCCAGCACGCTGTACAACTTCAAGGGTCATTACCTAAAGCACGACCATTATACCGTCTCACACCAAAGGAAGATGAAACCCTCCGCCAGCACCTTGTGGACGCGCTTGATAAGGGCGTCATTTGCCCCTCACTCTCTTCATATGGGGCAGCTGTCTTCTTTGTAGCCAAGAAGGACGGGTCCCTTTGCCTGGTCACAGACTACCGCACCCTAAATGAGGTGACTGTTAAGAACAAGTACCCCCTGCCGCTGATTGACAACCTGTTTGATACACTTGCAGGTGTGAAGTTCTTTAGCAATATTGATTTCACTGCGGGGTACAACCAGGTCTGCATTGCACCAGGGGATGAGGCAAAAACTGCCTTCCGCACACGCTACAGGTTGTTTGAGTGCCGTGTCATGAACTTTGGAATGACCAATGCTCCCTCCACCTTTGCCATGTTGATGAACAAAGCATTTGAGGAACTGATTGGTAAATGTGTGGTTGTGTACCTTAACAACATTGTTGTCTTCAGTCAAGATCAAACCACCCACCTCCAACACCTCTGTGCTGTCCTTGACACCCTTTAGAAAAACCAGCTAAAAGCTAAACCCTCCAAATGTGAGTTCCTCAAGTTGGAGCTGTTATTCCTTGGGCACATCATCTCTGCTCAAGGGATAAAGCCTGACCCTGCCAAAATCAAGGCAATCACCAACATGTCACCTCCCACTGATGTGGGCCAAGTGCGGACATTCCTAGGCATGGTTGTCTACGTGCACAAGTTCATTCCCAATTGCAGGGAACTAATCACGCCTCTCACTGAGCTCCTCAATACCAAACAGCGCTTCCATTGGACCCCCGTCAGAGATATAGCCTTTGAGACGTTGAAGAAAAGGCTCACAACAGCACCAGTACTGCAGTTCCCCAATCAAAACCAACAGTACAAACTCAAGACTGATGCCTCCAACAGAGCCATAGGAGGCATGCTAAGGGTAGAAACTGACAATGGTGTCTTTCTCCCCGTGGCATATGAGTCCAGGAAAATTACTGACTTGGAACAACGCTACCCCATTCATGATAAAGAATTGGCGGCCATTGTATACTGTGTTGAGAAGTGGAGCTGTTACCTGGAAGGTGCTACCTTCCCACCCCGTGTTCTGACGGACCACAAGTTGCTCCAGTACTTCAACATGCAGTCCCACTTGACACGCTGCCAAGCAGGATGGGTTGAGCGTCTATCCCCCTACCAGTTGCACATTGAGTACAAGCCTGGGAAGGAACTTGTCACAGCTGATGCACTTTTGCAACTCTATGTGGTGTCCATCACTGGGGACAATAGCTTGGACCCAGATTGGCCCATGCTCTACCTCCACCCTGAGGCAACTTGCTATAAGGGCCTTAATTCAGTCACCATCTCCAAGTTGCAGGACAATGAAAGTCAGTTCACCACCAATGCAGGTAACGTCTGCTGCCAGGAAGAGACAGGTGAAAAGACGCCTTACATTCCCACCACACAACGAGGGGACACAATATTGCACTATCACCAAACCCTGAGTCATATCAGAGGGCATAACCTCTTTGAGATCATGAAACAGAAGGTTTGGTGGCTGCGCATGCATCAAGACATCTTGGACCTCCTTAAAACGTGTGTGTTGTGCAAAAAAAACACGTCTAAACCTGCACCCCCAAGTCTGTCCTGCCCATCAAGGCCATTGAACCCTTTGAGCAGTGGGCCCTTGACATTGTGGGGCCACTCCCCAAAGACAGACTAGGGAAGAAGTACATTATCACTGCCATCAACTACTTCACTTTTTGGCCAGTGGCCTGAGCAACAACCAACTACACCACCACCACCATTACCCGCTTTATTGGCAAGGAAATTGTGGCCCGCTTTGGACAACACAAACGTCTCATCACATATGGCAGTCCTGAACTTGTTGGGCATGTCATGAAGGCATACTGCACCAAGAACGCACTCCAACGTATAGTTACAATCCCCTACCATCCTCAAGCCAATGGACGCATGGAACAGTTAAATTGCTCACCGGTTTAACTGATTGCCAAGCTCTCACAAGAGCACCCCAACACTGCATGGACTGAACACCTGCCCACCGCTCTACTTATCCTTTGAGCAAGAATCAACAGGGGCACAGGGTTCAGCCCCAGTACCCTGGCCTTTGGAACACCTGACAGTCTGGCCGGGGTTGAACAGAGAAAGCTACAGTCCAAGGTTCCCAACAAGCCTCCCCTGGTAACAACTTCATCCCTAGACCAATGGTGTGCCAAAGCCCAGGAAATCAAACACAAGCGGATTGCAGGAGGGACAAAGCACCTCAAAGCTAGATACACAGTAGGTGACCCCATTTACACCCTCAATCCCAATTATGCCAAGTTGGAACCCAACCACCTAGGGCCCTTCAAGATAGCTGCAGTCTATGACAATCACACCTACCAACTTGAAGATGCCCAAGGAAACACCAAGAAGCTTCACCATGATTGCTTGCGCCCCTGCTGTGCCATCCCCACACAAAGGTTGTTTGTGCGGACTTTCCCAGACCTTCTGCAGACTCTGGTCCTGGTGTCTGACAACAAGCAGGGGGAAAGGGGGTGTTGCAACCAAGTTCCCAGACTTGCCTGCTAACGTATTTTACAATACACAGGGGGCGCTTGATGAGCTGCCCCTTGACGTATCTAACATTATGGATTAATCTGATGGCAATATTGAATGGCGGGTACTTCATCCTAATTAGGAGCGCTACCAATTTGACTTGCTGATTCCCGCACAAGTTATTCCTTGGCTCAAAACCTTACATGGAACTCCCCACTATGCCACTCCCTTGTGGCCTTGTGGCTTTCCCCATATAGTATATTAATCACAATATTCTACAATAAACAATACCTTATTCTTATTATTCTGTCTTTTCTATTGGACTGTTGTCTTTCCCAATTCCAAATACTGAATCCTCATTGGTTCAGTTGCAACAACAGAGTGATGTATATTACTTTGACTGGCTTGTTGGACTCCATGGTCCCCAATTCTGGCTCCTGGTCTATGCTTGTCCACTGTCACAGTAGTTTCCATAATGCCTGATATTGCCTGTCCTAATCACAAAGCCCGGAAGTTGGGTAAATAGTTAACCAAGTTGATCAAGTTAACGGATTTAAATCAAAATGTTGATCAGAAATGGATTACTGCTGCTCCAGTTTGTCAGCATGATTTGATTACCCTGTGCAAGTTGACACTGATAAATATACGTAATCTGAGAGTCACTTGATACAACCTTGTTTATCATAATGATTGACAGAAATTAATCACTCAAGGGTTTTTTGTGTGATAGACAAGGTACTCTTTGGATAATGTAAACAGAATAAGAGCCATGGATTCAAGTGCTATTACTTAGTCAATAAATTTGGTACATATTGGAAAAATTCACTGTTCAATTCTTAAGAGTTGAGTCCTCCCTAAATTACTCAATAAACCAAACTATCTCCTGGACCAAACTTTATTTTAAATGCATTCTGTAGTGGGTTTTTACTTTGCTACATTATGTATACCCTGATCTTGAGTTGGATTATCACTGGAAGAGGCCCCCTGCTTTTGGTTCTTTGTTATTGGTACCTCCTAGCATGACCCCAATGCCGTCTAATCTGGGTGTCTTTCCCGCAGAATCTGAACCTGAGAAAGTTGTTACTTCCCAATGTCCAGAGTTCTATGCTGAAGACACTTTGATTCTTTCACAAGCTATTTATCTGAGTCTTCTTTAGTTGGGTTTAATCATTTTGTTAAACCCTGGTGTTTTTTTTGTAAATTTTACTAAAGGGTATCTGAAGCTTTGATGGTGGCTAATCATTAACTTCTTATGAATTTGGGTGGTTATTCCCCATCAAATGAAAACCTCTTCTTAATATCTGTCAACTTCCATCACAGACACTTGCTATCATGCATTATCAATTTAGCCCCAACCCTGTGGCAGGCTCTTCCCTCTGGCCTGCTAACCCTGCTTCCTGTGTCTACCAGTGCTCCATTCCACAGTTTTTCTCCCTGGAAGGCATGGCCAAGAGACACAACAGAATAATCCTAACCATATAATTGGGTTCATACTAAGCTGCAAGGTTAGTTGTTGGGGATAAATAAGATATTCACCTTAAAGCCTTGGAAAAGACAAATAAACGGGATAATTTTCTCATTGCATCTGGAAAGGGTGTGCCAAAGGGTAGAAAACACACAAAAAATAATGTGAGTTAAGCCTGGCTTTCATGTGTAAATAGAAATGTAATTTATAATTTTTTGGGTAAGCACAAAATATTACATCAGCATGATGATTAAGCATTAGCTCTATATGTGGATTGTAGACTTTTGTGGTACAAAGACATATGAATAATTGTCCCAACTCCTTTTAAGGAGCTATTAAAACTTTAAAAAGTGGAGGAAAATGCAAGGATTTCAGGTTTGCTTTTTAATTTGATCCCAACATAGATGAAATCAAACTGGGGTGGATATGGATATCTATGACAACTTTTTACCAAGGTTCTAAGTTAGAAGAGAAACCCCTTGGCTCAACTCAATCACCTAAGACTCAAAGTCAAGATGTACCAAGCCTGTGGGTGTGTCAAGAATGACAATTTATTACTTGTATTGAAAACACCAGAATCAAACCTCAACCCTCTAGAGATGAATTACACCAACCAGGATGGACATAGACCTGACAGCCTGCCAGTTAAATCAAACCCTGGCCCTCAAAGAATACCTGGTGTCCACAAAGATTGACAGATATCTGCCAGTCTGCTGGGTATTGTTGTGTTTGGCTCCTGGGGACAACATCCAGGAGGACACAGCAGGAAATCTTTATAACAAAAGATTTGAGGTTTAAAGCTAGCCTTGGGTTAGCCTTCAAGGCAAAATTAAGGACACATACCTTAATTTCCTGTAATACAAGATGAGGAATTCCTTTTGGCAAAAAGGAAAGGAAAAAGCTTGGAGATTATTAAAGCCAACACAAATGTGGATAAACTTGTCTTTATTAGGAGAAATGATTCTACTTAAATAGTAGACAAGGGTCAATGATCACTCATTAGGTAGACAGAGTAGCAGAGGGGGTCACGTTGGGGTGAGGTCATACCAGGATCAGACAAGGGAAGGTATGATATTCCGGAATGGGTGGAGATTGGATCAGACCCATTTACAGAAGGCAAGGAATTCCCAAATTCAAAAGCAAAACCGACCAAATCTTTGCATGTATCACTATTCAAAGGCCATATCAAAATAGCATTAATGGCGCAATTTACAACAGGTATCAAGACCAACATTTCAATACTTGTACTGAAACCCCCAGGATCAAACTCTGGCCCCCTTAAGATGAATTTTGCCAATCAGGATGAACAAAGACCCCCAACCTTTTGAGTCAAACCCTGACCCTCAAAAGTTGCCTTGTGCCAACCAGGTGTCACGGTAAGTTCCATAATGCCGGGTATTGTCCGTCCAGGTAAGAAGGCACGGAAGGCTGGGAAACCTGTATCAAATTGACCAAGTTAACAGATTTAAACCAAACAGTCAATCAAAAATGGGTCACCGCTGCTCCAGTATGCCAGCTGAAACCAGCTCCCCCTTGTAAACTGACATTGATAAATTGACGTAATATGAGGGTCACCCAATATAAGCTCATTAATCAGCATGGTTGTCAGAAACTGGTCACACAAGGGTTCTTTGCAACCTGGACTAGATACTTACTTGAAGATGCCAAAGGAATAGGAGATCAAGACTCAGGTGGTATTGCTTAGTCAATTTTTCTGATATATATTGAATAATTTTCCCTGTTTTAGCTCTAAGAGTTGAGTCCTTCTAAATTTACTCAATAAAAATCAATTATCCCAAGTTCTAATTTTAAATTTTAAAAATGCATCCTGTGCTTGGGTTGTTGCGGTATATCCCGTACAATCTGATTCTGAACAGAATTATTTCAGGAAGATGGGGCCCAGCATCTGAAACTTTGTTGTTGGTGCCGCAAAATGTTAATTTCATACCAGCCAATTTTGTAGCTCCTCCCCCCATTCTGGAAAATGAAAATTGTGTCACTTCTCAATGCCCAGAATTCTACGCTGAAGATGCATTGATGCTTTCCCAGGTCATTTATCTTGGTTTACTCTGGTTAGGATTGATTGTTCTACTTAATCCTGGAGTTTCAATTGGAAATTTCACAAAAAGATACTTGAAGCCGCGTTGGTGGTTAATCATCAATTCTATGTGGATTTGGGTGGTAATTCCCCATCATTTAGAAACGGCTTTATATTATCCAGTGATTTCCGTCACACCAGGATGAACAGAGACCTGCCAGCCTGCCAGGTATCAAGACTGATATTTCAATACTTGTATTGAAAACCCTGGGATTGAACCCTGTCCCCCTGAAGATGACTTGTGTCAACCAAGATGAACAGGGACCAGCTAAACTGTCAAGTCACAGACTTGAGTTGTTGAATTACTCTACAGCCTGCCAGCTTGTTAAGGGAGATTTCCCAAATGGTCATTAGATTGCCGCCAGCCTTGTGTCACTGAGGACCCAGACCTACACAGAGGTTGTGGCTTGCCTAAAGGAGGTTAAGACACGGCCTGATACTGGCGCTGCTAATGAGAATCATCTGCTATCAGTCCCCAGTTCAGAATTGGCAACACAATTAGCTGGCTCAGGTGATGTAGTAAACATAATTGGCAGAGCAAAGCATTGCCACCTCTGTTTGCCAGAGCTGGCCCAACCAAATTTGCTGTCTTTGAGACCCTGCTCCAAGGACTACACTCTGTCAGCAAAATGCCCTCAGACCTGAAGTCTGCAAAATTTGAAGAAGCAAAATCCTATGGTATAAAAACCCCGGCGGTACGGGAATGACCATATCATCATTTTTGATAATAAAGATTTATGAACCTCTGGTTCCAGAAAATTCTAACCTATTTAGTTTTAGTGATCTTTCACCTCAACTCTAGTCAAGTAGACAACAAGGCGCTCATCTACTCTAGTGATCAACCTGCCAACCCACTGCTGGCGCTATACTGTCCCCCTGGAGCACCCTTCAGACCAGTGCATTTCACTGAATAACCCCAAATCCTGCCTACTCCAAGTTTAACTTGGAGAATATACTAATTGCTGATCCCTTGGCAAGGACTAGAGAGACTAAAACTATAGGTTGTGAAGCAAAAGTGGTATGTGTGACTGCCAAGATGGTTCAAAGACAAGTATAATTATCTGCCCGTCTACCTGGTTCCTATGACTCCCCCCTCTGACCCCACAACCTGGCTGCCCAATGGAACCCTTTGCCGCTGAGTTTATGTCCACCCATCCTATGGTGGGCATTACCCACTGGCCCAGTGGTACCCTGTCCTGAGTCACCCAATGCCTCTACCTACACCTGGATTCCTGACAGGGTGGGTAAAACCGCCTCAAACAGTAATTAAGTGTCAAGGTGCAGGACCTTGGGTCTCATCCTGTTGAGTGGTGCATACCTAATTGCTCCCTCTGGGGGTAAAACAAAAACTCAAAGATGTACCAAGCCAAGTCTGTCAACTGAGATTTCACAGGCTATAGCTCCAAATATGATGAATCACTCATTTACCCTGGAATAGTGCCTCCCTTAATAAGCATCTATTCTCCTGAGGGCCACACTACAAAACATTTTTTATTTCTTTTAAAAAGTTGCTATTTAGTCTAAGCATTTCTTCCTCATATTCTGTAACTCTGTTAACAAAGTACAGTTGAGAACAATGTTTATTTAATTTAAATTCTTCAACCAGTATCTGATTGTTGAATAAATTATATCATTGAGCTGTATTGTAGCACTTTAAAGCCATATTCTGGTTGAAAAACTATTGCCTAAATCTAGAAAAGCAATGTTACTGATAACAGGCTTAAGAAACCTTAGTAAATAACTCACCCTACAAAGGTTTTTGTAAATGTTCTTTGAGATCTTTTTCTTCTAAACAAAATAAACCCTAAATTGGTAAGAGCTTCTACCAAAAGAGAAAAGGTGCCAAAAACCCCAAAAATTGGTGGGTTAGTTATATTGTGCCTGCTAATCTGATTTCCATTATAATCTTTCAAATATTTGGTCTTTTGAATAGAAGTGGTTTTCAACAATATCAGTCAATAGTAACTGACCATTCTGATGGAATCTCTCCATGTTGAATGGCCAAAATGGTATCAAAAAGGCGTCTTGTGAGCGGTCCAGCCTCGGATTTGGGGTCTTTGGGATCCAATGGGATAGCAAGGCTGCGTCCCTGGTACACGATTTCCTTGATGGGCGAGACGATGCAGGCTGTTCCGCAACCAAACATCTCGATGAGCTGACCATTTGAAATAGCCTTTTCAATCTCGCTCATGGTGATGGCGCGCTCGGAAACTTTGAACTCTCCCCACCCTCTGCATAAAGACAAAACTGAGTCGCGTGTTACACCAGGAAGGATAGTTCCATCGAGAGGAGGGGTTACCAATTCTCGTACACCATCTTCTCCCTTCAAAAACACAAAACAATTCATAGTACCCACTTCTGAGATATTGTGTTCAGGGCCAAACAACCACAGGTTCTGTTGACATTTCCTGTCCTTGGCTTGGATCTGTGGTACAATCCCTGGAGCATAGTTGCTGATCAAAGTCAGAAAAGAAACGCTATATGCTTACGCTCCAAGCTTGCTGCCACCAGTGCCGCCAGGCCAAGCACGGACAAACTCAGTAGTAGCATAGAGGCTAACTGCTTGAAATCCAGTTGGATAGTAAGGGCCGACAGGACAAGTTATGACAAATAGCTTGGCGCTTTCTGTTGGGCTAACACCAATATATTCCTGATATATTTATAAGCTTTCATAAAGGACAAGTACCTGAGTGCCGATAACCGTGGGGCGGATATAAAGGGAGAAGCCCTTCTCATTAGGGATCCAACGTTGTTCGATTTTGACCAACTCTCCGATTAATTTTATTAGCTCCTTGCCATCTATTGCCTAAAACTCAGCTATAATGAATTTTTAAATAAATACCGGCATGGCTAATCTGGTCGATGAGTTGCTCAAGCGTGCCATGTTGAGATCTGGGCGGAAAAGCCGAAGCTTACCATCTTTCCCTCGATATGCTTTCATTCCTTCAAAACACTATTAAGTTAAAATAAAATTAGTTTTTTGAAAAAAACGTGTATAACTAAAATGGTATAAAGTACTCACCTCGAAGGCATAGTGGAAGACAGTAGCGCTGGGATCCAGGGATAACTTTCCATAAGGTAAAATTGAGGATCGGTCCAACCTTCAGAAATTGTATGATCAATGACCAGCATCGTGATCTGTAAAGGTGCGACCAAACAGAAGATCCTTGTTAGGTGTAAGAGTTTTTAAGTCTTTGGACTTGATTATCTTCAAGCGCTCGGCCTAGCTGATAAGCAATTATTTAGTTTAAATAACATTACCAGTAACGGCTTGACAGAAGCCGAGGAGGCGAGCCCACGCTTGAGAACAAGGTTGGAGAGCCCAGGTCGGGAAAGTCGTGTGAAGCTGCTGAGTAATGACATAAAAGCTCACTTATGACTTGAATACTCTTGTACTGTGTAGATCTTATAATGCATCGATTTTTGTGGTGATATGGATTTATTGGCTGCGATATAATTGGAGATAACATGAATCTTGATCAATCACTTGAGTCACACCAAGTCAGTCATTGTATTCCACTGCAGAATACTCTTTCAGGCACATCAGTTTTAAAACTAATCCACTAGCACCTGCAGCGTATGGTATACATATTTGGTCCTCAAAAATCTTACTAACAAGGATATGACGTACTTGATTTAAGTAATACTTATTTTATCAGCCTTAACATTACATTTAAACATTAATACATCATTTTTTAATCGACTTATCCGATCAATGTGACATTATATTTTAGCTATTCCACATTAAGCCATATTAAAAATACCTCACTATATTCCCACGCTATTTTGAAATTCATATTTTTATCTGGCAACATTGTCTTGAACCTTTTTTATTTCGACTGCATAAATCCTAGGCCAAAGATTGTTTCAAATCTCGTGGTGAAACCTGGAATCCAATCCAGTTCTTATAAAAATACATAAAAATTGACATTACAAATTCATTTGCTACTTATACACTGGCTTCTGTGGCAGTCACGAGCCTTGTCTTTATAGCTTAATACACCATCTATCCTAAATATTAAGATAAGGAGTAGGAGAAGAATTTTAAAATATCAATTTTTAAACAAATTGTCGCTTCCTAGCCTACATGTAGATAAGATTAATTCAAGTCAAGCTACGTGAGCTGACTCATTTGAAGTGAAAATGATCATTCAATTGACCAATAACCCCCATGTAAACAAAATCAATAAATATTACATTGTGAATTATGCTACACATAAGCTTTTCGCGATCCTAATTTATCAATGGCAAAAGCTGTCTCAAAAAGGATTTAAATAAAAGAGTGATGTAATTTCAAAGAAACTTGCCTAAATGCTGTCAATTTGCATCAGCACGAGCTTTTTACATTCCCAATTTAAACATTCTAGTAAATTTGGATTCTTTCTAGGAGGTCTGTATCAAATAAAAGCAAAGATAAAGTGTAACTTTTCCGCTAGAGCAGCCAATCCATTGAATTCACTATATTATATGTCCTATTTTCTCATATGTGAACTCTTTTCATCATACTCAAATAGATTTAATATAAGCCCATAGTTTGGGGTTTCATACCAATGATTTGCTATGAAACTTAAAGTTAAGCCCATTATATTAATGGCAGATCTTCAATTGAAAATATGTACTTAAACAATATCTCCAATTGGTAGTATATCTAAATTTATATCAGAGATAATTAGTCTGAGGGCAATACTCATATGAACAGCAAATTCGGCCTCCTTAAAATTAAGTATATAGATTTTTTACATTATATCTTTAAAATTGGTAACCTTGTCAAGAAAGCATATTTTGAACCCCCCAACTTCCATTTGGTCATTCCCATCATCCTCTTTAACAATAAGATAGTTTATTCACATGATCTTATATCAAACCACCTCCTCGCTCATACTTAATCCTTGAACACTAGCAGGGTCAAGCCACAATAATGTTAAGTTTAAAAGCCAAATCTATCTCTCAATAAACATATTCTTATCTCTTTTATTTCTTACTTTCATTCATGCAAGTTGCCTTGTTGTCACTATTAGAAGCTTTTTCTGACTGCACCTAAAGAAAATTTCAAATATAACTGGAATTATCATCATTATACAGGTTCTAAAACAAGCTACATGCACAGATACCTGAAAGAACACCTTTTACCTCTACAATATTGATGGTAATATTTCCTCAGGGCATATTGTGTTTAAAGGGTATTTCATGCCTAAATCAAATGTTAAAACCATTCAACACAATCACAGTTTAAACCCTACTGCTGCACCTCTCACATACAAACTTACTTCCTCCAAGTACATCAGCATAGCTAAATTCTTTGGAAAAACAAAGAAAATTTTCTATGCTGAATCAATCAAATAGTAGCTAAACTCTACACCAGCCGCATTCCCCACAAAATTTAGCTTCAGAAGGCTATTAATCTTTCTTTGAATCTGTATAAGCTGGTTTGTCACTTGGGCAAGCTCTCAAACTGATTCCCAGCTTGAAAACTGGGAAATTTTCAAAGCTAATATCTGCAACAAATTTCACATCACAAAATTCCTACAGAATATTGATATCCAGTTTATCAACCTTCTTCAAAAGACAAACATTGGATTATATGTAACAAACCTAACTCTTAAAGTTAGATTCCAAAAATCCTTTATTGGATAACTGTTTCCTCTTTCCCATTGTTCTCTTTAGCCAGCTCAAACACATTATAGACTTTGCAAATCTCATTCCATACAACCTGTAATTATAGCTTTTATGATTCTATCTTGGTTTTTAATAGCTCAAATAAAGCAACAGGGTAAAAACCTTCACCAAATTTTAGATTTTCACAAAAATCATTTTATCATTTTTTTCACAGCCCATACCAGAGTCTGGCTGGATTCCCACAGGGGAGGCGGGCCAGGCCTGAAAGGCTGTTTACACAATTGGTGTGAGCCTGATAATGTAATTCACAGTTGTAGTCAGGGTACACCAACTTCCAGTATGGGGCACAGCCTGATTGGCCAGCCCCAGTACTGTGATGTAAACAAACCCCAACTTGCTGAAGTCTTGGGCAGGAGGCACATTGGACAAAGGGGGAGTGGAAGGGAGCTCCTTAATGGTATATGGAATTGGCAATCTAGAGTGTCCAGGAGGAAGATCCAGTGGTAAGGGTAGAAGAACTCCAAGTCAATAATGAAAGTGTGATGATCCACATGTAAACTGTTTTGCAGGTGAGGGTTGATTTGGCTTCAAATAAAGACGCTATGCTAAAGATTGACAATGTGTTGTTGGTTGATTGCAGGTAGAGGCCTAGTCGGGAATGGTGGCTCCTAGGGAATGTAAGGCCTAGCTAGTAGGTGAAAAGACTACTAGGGGAAGATTTTGGTCTCCACCCAGCAGAGGATATTGGCTGCTGTGGGCTAGAGGTCCTCAACCAGAAGGGAACTGTGGCTGCTTGGGGTGAGAAATGAGATAGCCCAGCAGGGAACTTTAACTTTTTGGGGTGGGGAGTGATCCAGCCTGATGGGTAGTGTGTGCTACTCAGGCTGAAAGATGTTTAGACCCTGGCGGATAACGCGGGCTGCCAGGGTAGAAGAGTGTGCCAGCATGGTAGGTCACTTGGCTACCAGGGCTGTAAGGTTTGGACCACTGGCAAGTAACGCAGGCTGCCAGGGAGGAGAAGAGCTCTGAGGGCTCTACGCACCCTGATACACTTACAGGAGGTCTGTGAGCAAGCATCCTACCTAACGGACTGGTAGGGTGTCCTCATTTATGCCCCTATCAGAGCTTTGGGGGAGAACCCAAAGTGAGCATTGGAGGGCATATATTTGCTCAGAGATGTCACCAGGGCGGTTTGCTTGGGGAAGCAGCTGCAGAACTTGGTGTGATCAGGCCTCTGGGAAGTGAAGCTGATTACTTTGCAACTGAAAGCTCAGACTTAATCACCTGGGTGAGTAAAGACAACACATAGACATTGATCTATGGTTGAATGGCCTAAGTGGAGTGCCACTTGCAAGGGCCCAGTCAAATGTCAGTTTAATGTAGACTCATGCCTGGGTATACAGGATCTGGTAACAGGGACTGATTTAAAGAACCAAGGTGGTTCATGTTTTAGGATCAGCAGAGAAGACTAATAAGAAGGACTGTTTGATCACAGTGAAAGCTAGTTTAGGGACTGTTGGTTCATATTGAAGTTTGGAACCAAAATGGTTTGTTGTGAAGGAAGAACCAAGGTGGTTCCTAGTGAGGATAAGCTGGAGGACTCAATTATCATGATGCAGGAGTAGCTGGTCATGATAAAGGAGTAGCCAGAGGACTGATAAGCTGTTTAAAGACTGAAAAAAAGCTGCTCTGTAAACTAAAATGGACTGATTGCTGGGATAACTGATGAGCTGAGAGATGTGGTTGAAGAACAGGCAGAAGGACAAGAAGATGTGAGTTCAGGATTAAAAGATGGCTTAGAAGGACTGGCCAGACTGGAAGTAGAAGCTGGGAGGCTAATTTTGGTGTCTTAAAAGAGGAAATATTAATATAAAGAAGAAGTTAAATAATAACTAAATACTGCCTAAATATGATAGAAAAGAAGTAAAAACTATATGAACAGAAAGAAAGAGAAGGAAACATGACTTACAGTGTTTTAAACTGTAAATTTATTGAGTTTGAAAAGGGGCAGAAAGAAGCCAGAAAGAGGCCATAAACAGGACAGAGAAACTGTAAGACAAATAAGCAAATTTTGTCAAGAACTACTAGGAGAGGCAAAAGAGCAAGCAACAGGTGATTTCAAAGTTGCAAAACTTTGAATAAAACAAAGATAAACATGGAGAAACGTTGTAAAATCAAAGGGTCAAAATTTGCTTAAGTAAAACATATACAGAAGCGCTTGAGATTTGCCAGGGAAACGTGACGGGAATCACAGCAAAACCGTTTGAAACGTGGAGCAGTTGTTATCCCAGAGCAAGACAGCCTCAGGTTTAAACCATAATCATAAGCAAGTCATTTGGGTAAAGTGTTTGGCAAAACAGTTGAATTGAGGTGTATGATTGGCTGCAATCTGGTGTCTATTTGATCAGTGTTTTGAGGGCTTTAACTTGAGAGTTAAGGCCTAAAAATGAGGGGCAGAAGCATAAAATTCAGGGCTTTCATTGTCTGGAGTAATTTTTGAAGTTTAATATATTGTAGAGGGGGAAACCTGGATAGTTTAAGCTTTTAAAACCAGAGTTCTAAGAGAGATTTTGGTCTAAAACAAGGAGCTATAAAAGGGGGAGCTATCTGAGACTCTTCAGGGACTAGATCAAGTGGATTAAAAAGGCCACAAGGACTACAGAAGTAGCAAAAGACCAAGCTAATGGTGCAGAACCCCAGATAAAGCAGCCAGAGCTAGAGAGAAGGAGCCAAAGCTGGAGCAGACCGCAGGTGCCCAAGATAAAGGTGCAGGTGCCCAAGACCAAGTACAAGGAGTTCAAGAGATTTTTGGAGGACTCCCAGTATTGGTAAACCCATATTGTTTCCCTTACCCAGGCATTATATTAGAAGGTTTCTAAGGGGATCTTCCTTCTGGCCGTGAATAAAGGCCTATTATGACCCCTGCCCAAATTTCCAGTATTTAGAGTACAAGCCCAATGAGTGAACTACCCCATATCTTTTACCCTAGTCAATGGGAAGAGGATACCTATTGTCAGAGTTGTAGGAGATTTGCCACTAGTAAGTCTTCCCAGGAGGAGTGGAAGAGATTGACTAGGCATATTGAGATGACAGATAGGAGAAGGTAATTTATAGGGAATGAATTTACCAGGTTGTTACAAGAATGGTACAGACCCACAGAGGGGTTGGAGCCTGCTGAAGTACAGGTGCCTGGTGGGGATACCCGCCACGTGATTGGAAAGGTGCTGGAAGAGTTTGCAGTTATGCAGGCCAAGTACAAGCTTCTGATCAACCACTCACCACTGTTGGGAAATGACAACTCCTCCAAGCCAGTCCCTGGCTATGACCCAGGACACACTTTGGGGACTGGTGACCAGGAACCCCACAGCAAGTGTGACAAAAATGGTCAGATAGTAGGAAGCAGTCTCCATGTGGTGAGAAATCACCACCCAAATCCACATAGAGTTGATTATTAAATACCAACAAAGCTTCAAATACTGTTTGGTAAAATTTCCAAAAGATACACTAGGATTAAGCAAAATGATTAACCCTAACCAAAGGAGCCCAAGATAAATAACCTGAGAGAGAATCAACAAGTCTTTGGCATATAATTCAGGACATTGAGATGTTACAAATGTCTCAGCTTCAGATACAGTGGGGAAAACTCCTAGATTTGCGAGCATGGGATCAACATTGGGCGGAGACAGCAACAAAGTGCTGACAACAGGGCACATCTTCCTGTAATGATTTGGCTAAGAATTAAATTGTAGGGAATGTAGCGCAGCAGGCCAACTACAGGATGCATTTCAAAAATAAAGTTGGACCAGAGGGTATTTGATTTTTATTGAGTAAATTTTTGGGAGGACTCAACTGTTAAAAGGTGAACAAAGAAAATTTTCTTATATATATCAAAATTTAACTAAGCAATACCACCTGTATCCCTGGCTCTTATTCCTTCTGCATTATCTAGTAAGTACCTGGCCAAGTTTGCAAAGAATTCTTGTGTGACCAACTTCTGAAAATTGTTCTTATAAATAAGGTTGTATTGAGTGACTCTCAGATTATGTGAATTTATCAGTATCAGCTTGCAAGGGGGAATTGAATCCAAATGGCACACTGGAGCAGCAGTAAACCATTTTCAATCAACTGTTTGATTTGATTCTGTCAAATCAGTTAATCTGATTAACGGCTTTCCAGCCTTTTGAGCTTTACAACTTGGGCAAATAATTCCCAGCATTATGGAACCTACCGTGACATTACCCTCTTCTTTAGCCCAGGCACAATTCCGCCATCAGGAAGATAGGACAGGGAGAAATTCTTGTGGGAAGGGGGAAGTTTCATTGCCGCTAGAGTAAGCTCAGGATGACCAATGGCTGTTGGGTTGCAATTATAGAACTCCTGGATAAGATCAGGGGAATTGGAACAATCATAGTGTGGAACTCAAGAATTTTTGGAATCAGGATAACCTTTCCAAGACACAAAATACTCCAGTTGATGGTGATTCTTCTGGGGAGCCAAAATGCAGTTTAACTTTTACTGTCAGGGATCCACTCATTAGGAAGTCTCTCTCCAATTGAATGAAGGAGAGCTCTGTGGGGTTCCTGTCCACCAGTCCCCAAAGTGTGTCATGGATTGTAGTCAGGGACCAGCTGGAAGGGGTGATCATTCTCTAGTAAAGGAAAATTTATCTCAGAAATATCTATAGGGGTCAAAATGGGCTTTTATTCACTCTCAGAAGGAAGATCCCCTTAGAAAACTTCTGGTATATAGCCCAGGGGATCAGGGAAACAATATGGATTTGCCAATACTTGGAGTCCTCCAACAATATCTTGGACTCCTTTTACTTGGTCTTGTAATCCTATACCTTAGCCTTGGACTTCTGCTCCTTAGACTTGGACTTCTGCCCCTTAAACTTGGACTCCTGCATCTTAGAATTAGACTTCTGCATTGCGCTTAAGATCCAGCTCCTTATTTCAAGCTCCAGCCTTTTAATATTAGGCTCCTGCTCTGTTATTGTGGGCTTCAGCTCTATTTATAGCTCCAGTGGCCTTGTTATTCCACTTGTATAAGTACAACCAAGCTCCTTATGGTGATCAAAAGGCTTCCAAAAACCTCTTGGCAGAAACCCAAAAGGCCTCAGAAAGACCCTGTCAAAGACCCGGAAAGAATTCAAAGAGACCCTGTAACTTTCCAGCCAGCCACCTTCTTATAGTGTCCTTTTCCCAAAGATTCCGCCTTTAAAACAAATTTCTTCAGAAGCTTAAACCATTGCCGCTCACTTTTTCCTATAATAACTTAAGCTTACATACTTACTTTCTCAAAAGCTTAAAGTATTAATATACTATTTCCTTGCTTATACTTTAAGCTTTTGGCTTCCAACCAATCATTTTCATCAGAAAACCTACCAGAACTTAACCAATGAATGAAGAGCGCAGAAATAGACCATTTCTGAGGTTCCACTGGGATCCAACTAGGAAAATAATTTCCACAGCTCAAACCGCTCAAAGCGACAACTCTTTGCGCACCAAAGCATTAACTGGTCCATTATTCTGACACCAGTCTTCCCTACATTCAACCTGAACCAATTTAAATAGTAGAATACTATTTAAATTTTTCTTTTGGACCTCTTCAAATTTTTCCTAATATATTTACAAATATAGTAAAATCTAAGGAAAACGTCCCACCAAAACAACTTTGTATCCAGCTCTCATAGCAACATACCTTCATCTATCCTAGGGACTTAATAAATAAATATCTTACCCACACTTCTATCCACATTCCTTCTTGATTTTACTACTAAATCAAGGCAAAACATTCCATATTTTACCACCTTGGCAAATCAATTTGGCAAAATCTTGGCTCATTTTTACGGACCACCAGTTCTTCATCATCTTATGATCCTTCAGCCAGCTCATTTCAGTCTCCAACAGCTCAGACCAGTCCTACAGCTACTTCTTCAACAGAAGTCATTAAACTTTCACTTGTCCATCATAAGCCCCGCCTGCAAACTACTAAACATGTGGACCGTCACAAGCTCCCAAGTTGAATTTGACTAAAGTGGACCCTACTGGAATCCCTATCATTAAAATGTGTAGGAGGTGACCAAATAAGCGGAATCTCTCCAGGAAGGGAGTGAAGTGATTCAGAAGGTAATAGATGCTGTTGTACCCCAAGACTAACCAGGGGGCCTTGGGGTGGATGATAGAAGGGAATTGGGCGGTTTCAACATAAGGGGCATGGCAACAATGAGGTCCAAAACAATACCAAATTGAGTCTTCTGATTTATTGGTTAGAGCTTTTTGGGGGTTTTGAAGTTCACATCAGCCTGCCCATAACTTATTAACACATAAAAAGTCCATACAAGGAAGATGAACTTCATGTTGTTGAAGGGGGAACCTTTAGAATCTATTAATCAAGTTTTTAGAGGTTGAAAATATAGATTTATTGGTTTGATAGGAATAAGAAATTTGTTGGAGCAATTTGGAAGGGAAGAATTTGCCAGTTTAAATATTGAGCTCAAATGATGAAGGGAAAATTGTGGTTACCAGGTGGACCTTCAAGAGTGATTTGAGAAATATTGCCTTGCAGAACTGCAGCAGGCTACAGCCTGTAATGCAAGAAGAGGCAGGTTGGAATATTGCATTGCAGCATTGTTCCTCACTATGGTTGGGGATAATTTCTGGGGTTGGATGTGATGTACTTCTCTTGCTTGGTTGTTCTGCTGGCTTTGATTGGTCTTTTGGGTCCCTGAATATCTGATTTGGATGATTTTTGTGTTTAAATTTAACTTGATTGGCTGTTATATATTAATCTGAGCCAATTTTACATGCTGAATTGTTGTTTCTGTTGTCTTTATCATTGCCCAAAGCTTTAGAAACCAAAATTGAAATATATTTTATATGTTGGTCTCTAATTTTACGCTTGTTTTTGTTTTTGTTTTTGCATTTGCATTTGATATTGAATAAAACACATTCATTTATCAATTTTGAATGTGTTTTCAAAGTGATTGAATTAATTGTTTTGTTTACGTTCTTAGTTTCTAAATTTTTATTTAAAAATGCAATTTCTGGTTTCTGGATTGTACTCAAGGCTCTCAAGTGTGGTTTGTTATTTGTGTAAGGGATGTAATCCCTTACATGTACTCAGGTTCACCTTCCACAAGAATGGGTTGAGAAGAAGGTACCTTGGCGCCCTTAAAGGGAGTTAGTAAACATTCATGGAAGATATGGAAAATCTTAAAGGATGGTGGTAAATCTAACCAATACGCAGAGGGACCAATCTGATGTTCCATTTTGAAGGGACCTACTTGCTTGGGGTCTAAATTATGGCAGGGAACCTTCAATTTCATATTATGGGCATCAAACATGACTAGATCACCGGGCCTGAAGGTTGGACCCTCCTGGCGCTTGTGATCTGTGTATTCCTTGTAAGTTGTCACAGCGGCGGCAAGAGTAACCTGAAGCTCCTGATGAACCTGCTTCAATGCAGCAGCTTGATTAATTGTAGCCTCCAAGTTGCTGACCAGTCAAGGACCCATGTTGGATAAAGGATTTTAGTCCACATTAGTGTAGAATGGTGAAACCTGGGTTTACATGTGTGGGCTGTTATTATATGTAAACTCTGCTATGGGTAGTTTATTACACCAATCATCTTGTTGCGCATTAGTGTAGCAACGTAGGTAGACCTCCAAAATTTGGTTTATTCTCTCTGTTTGTCCATAAGAATGGGAGTGGAAATCAGTGGAGCAGCAGAGCTTGATCCCAAAATCTCAGTAAAGGCTTTCCAAAACTGAGCAATGGATTGGGGACCATAATCACTCACTATCTTCATTGGGATGCTATGTTAAGAAAAATTCTGTTCACAAACAACCTTTCTGTTTACACTGACGTAATTGTGGTCAAGCAAGGAGAAAAATGAGCCATCTTTGCAAACCAATCCACCACCATGATTGTAATGAACCCATTAGAGTTAGGAGGTTCTCTGATAAAATCTACCAACACCAACGTCCATGGTCCTGCAGCTGGTTTTAGTGGAACCAACAAACCAGTAGCCTTGTTTCTGCTTGCCTTGGACCAAACACACACCAAGCAATCTCAAACGTAAGCCGTCACCTGCACTGTCAAACCTTTTAATGAAAAACTGTTGGTGGATTAACTCAACTGTTTTATTCTTTCCTGGGTAACCTGCTGTAGGACAAGTGTGATATGCTTCAACAATCTTGTCTCAAATAGTACCCTCTGGTACCCATAAACAGTCTTGACGATAAAAAAATCAGGCCTATCTTGTGGTAACCCTGCGGCTAACCTACCAGATGTACATATGCTGGTTCCAGTAGTCAATCATAACCCTTGGACAGGGGCTGCAAAAACTTAACTTTAGAATAAAAGTCTAAGTCTTCACCCTCAGTCAAAGACATGGTGGCAAGCGTAGCAGGCAGAGTTAACACAAAGGAAACCACAGCCTTATCTGGGATCAGTATCTGTGTTAAACTTGGTGTCCATGCCAGCATCAGGAAGATGGGAAGGATTCCTGCTCAACGCATCAGCCAAGTGGTTGTTGATACCTTTGATAAACTCATAACAAAACTTGTATTTTGTCAGGTCATCATACTATCTGGATTGACAACCTGAAAAATCCCTGGGTTGGCAGTATTACAGGAGAGCCTTATGATTGGTTCTTACAACAAAGGGATGACGCGCTGACATGAGATTGTGATACCAATGCTTTAACAACTCCACAACCGCCCTGAATTCCTTGTCATAAATCATGTAATTGCATTCATTAGCCTCCATCTTACAAGAGAAGTACCCCACTGTTCTTTCCACACTGTCACTGGAAGTTTGTAGCAACACTCCAGCCACCACATATTTGGAAGCGTCTGTAGATATCACAAATGGCAGCTCTGGATCTACATGTTGCAGAACTGGGGAGGATAAAAGAAGAGCCTTGACTGCTAAGAATACTTCTGGACACTCAGGCGTCCATACCAGAGTTGTTTTCCCACTAGCCAAATACAAAGGAGCTGCCACCTCTATTAAATGAGGCGTGAACTTTTTCAAGAAAGTACAGGTACCAAGGAAACTACCAGGTTGGGATACTGTCACCGGAGTAGCATACTTGCAAAATTCTGCTTCCTTATCAGGGGCAATAGTATGACCATCTTCAAAGATAATATTACCCAGAAAGGTAACTTTAAATTTAAAAAATCACACTTACTCTGCTTGATGATCAAGTTGGCTTTTAAAATACGTTCCACCACTGCTGAGAGATGGGCTGTATGAGACTCCTTGTATGGAGAAAAAACCAAGATGTTGTCCATATAAGCAATAGAAAACACACCTATTAGGTCTCCCAAGACCAAATCAATCAACTGCTGGAAATAAGAAGGAGCATTTTTCAACCTGAAGGGTATAATACAGAACTGAAAGATGCCTTTCTTTGTTCTGAGCGCTGTCAATCACTCCATCCCCTCTGCAATCCTAATCTAATTGAACTCATTTAAATGATCAAGTTTTGAGAAAACCTTTGCCTTCTCAACACAACAAGATATTTGTGCTACAAGGGGCAAAGAATAGGAATCAAGGATGGTAATATTGTTCAAGTTCCCATAGTCCACACAAGGTCTCAGCAACCCATCTGACTTTTGGACAAAAAACAAAGTAAAAGAAATTGAAAAAGCCTTCTTAAAGATTTATCTTTTTGCAAGCATGTCCTGATTTTCACTCTTCCAAGCATGTGTCCTCTTTTAAGGTCAAAGGGTAGATAGGAGACGCAATACAAATAAGATCAATGGTAACTTTGAAGTCAAAATTGAACTGGGTGTGCTTGAGGAGGACTTCTCCCCAATTGGCATCAAAAGCTGCAGACAAAGGTTGAAGGCATGCCAGTAAGTCTCGACTCACGGGTTTTGGAACTGGGATTGACTATATTGACTGAGAAGACTACTCCAACTCTGACATACCCAGCAGAGAAATACTAACTGTAATACCCGAAGAATGATCTACCTGCAACTTGTTTTCTTCCAAGAGGCTGATAAATTATGGGCCCTCCACCAGCCTATCCCTAAAATAATAGGGTACATGAGGGTAGTGATTATGGAGAATCTTGCGGTAAAGGATTGACCTGCAACCACAAATGTTACAGGCTTCTTTAAATGGAAAGAAGGGAACATTTGGCAGTTTTCTCCTCTAACCAGAATACCAGGATGGTACTTCAGCTGCAACAAATCTGCAGTCTTCACACTCATGAAGTTTTCAGAAGCACCAGTATCCAACAGAATTGTGGGCCGTAAGATAGTTTGACCATTATCAATACTACTATAAACCAATAAGTAACCAGAAGTAGATTTATTTGCTGCAAATGAAGCAACCTCAGCAGGATCTTGTTTCTCTTTGGTAGCCCAGACTGCGGCTAAGGAGGCAGGATGCTCCTGAAAATAACGCTTGATCATTTCTTGAACTGCTTCAGGAAGAACAGGGTGGTCACAATCAATAGGGACTAAAGACAACTCTTCAGCTTCAACAACTCACAACTTTTCAGGAAGTACATGCTGAAGCATAGCCAACAAGCTCTTGGGAGGTCCTGAAACTGCTGCTTCCTCCACATCTGCAGGTTTTTTCAGAATTGCCAACTGCAGCTGAGAAGATATACAAGAAGAAATCTCTCTGCTCTGGCAATGCAAAGCTACCACGGGACGTGCACCTGAAAGCCATGAACACACAGCAGGTTTGGCTTTGATTGCTAACATACCTTGTTTGATAGTAGACAGATTTGAGACCAGAGAAATAATTTGACTTACCAGGGCCTCATTTGTGGTTACTGTGGAATCCCAAACTGCCAAGTCCTGGGCAGTCTGATCAACTGCTAACCACAACACTGCTAGCTTATTGACTTCAGGGACATAAATTGTGTGACAATAAGCAAGAAAGTGAGAAAGGAATACTGACAGTGGACTAGTACCCTAATGAAAGGCGTACAACTTAAAATATACTTTGAGCTCCTCAATAGATACACACAGTATTTAAAAAAGATATAAAGATGCACTTTCAGTTAAAACACATGGATTGCGCTCCACTGCAGACAACAACCATTTGTGTTCATCCACCAAAATATTTGTCATTACGTGATAAACTTGGGATTTGTGACTGAGGATGGAGCCAGAATAGGATGACAAGGCTGATGCAACTTCACGTAATTTTTTTTGGTGGGTGGAGCAGGATAATAATCCAGACGCTAAAATAAAATGACACGGCAGAGCCAGGAAACAAATGAACCAGACTCAACCACTGTAACCAAAGAGGAAAACCACAAATTAAAGAACAGCCCAAACTGAAAGCTCAAAAAGGAGCTGATACAGACAAACATGGTAAACACAGATATTTTGATAGAACAGGAGAAAAGAAACATGATTTCATGGCAAACTGCTTCCAAAAACTCAGATATAGAAGAGTTGAATAATGTGACGTAAATTGTTGGATAGTAAGAAGCAGTCAGAATCCAGGCATAGATAGAGGCATTAGTTTACTTGGGACGTAGTACAGCCGGGCCAGTAGGTAATGCTCACCATAGAATGGGTGCTAACTTGATAATATAAGATATGAATTGCCCAAGCAAAGACCAGGGCCCTGAGTTGGGCACCATAGAGTCTAAAATTCCTGTCAAAGTAATATAGAGTACTCCAAACAGTTGAGTGGATGTGGTCTTGACAGCAATGAGGGGTTCATTGGGAGGCCAGGTTGCAGGGTTAAGGGCGGAGTCATGGGGACAAAGTATGCAGGAAGATAATTGTACTTGTCTTTGAACAATAAGGGCGGCACCTTGTACCACTATCCTTTGTATCCTATCTATTCAGTCTCTCTAGTCCTTGCCAAGGGATCAGCAATGAAGATGGTCTCTAAGTTGTATTCCAAGTAGGTGGGGTTGGGTGGGTATTTGGTAAAATGCACAGGCCCAAAGGGTGCTCTAGGAGGACAGTATAGTGCCTGAGGCAGGTTGGCAGGTTAGTCTCTGGAGGGGGCGGTTGCCTGATTGTCTACTTGGCCAGAGTTGAGATGAAAGATCACTAATGTTATAACTGTGCTGTTTTAACAGAGTTACAAGGGGAAAATATTTGGAAACTAGATAATATTCTTTATTGAGAGATAATGATTATATAGTTAGTGTGAATAATAGATAACAGGAACATGATAGTGTTGATCACACAGTGGGATGGTGAGGGGGGTGTTCTGATCCTGGTAATGAGTCAAGTGCCAAAACAAGGTATCCACTGTAAGGAATCAGCTTCTGTTCATGTTATTGGATTTGGAAATCTGAGTCAACTTCCTAGTTTGGTTTCAAGTGACTGGATGATTGGATTGCAGGTCATAAATCCACTTACTCAGAACCTTGCTGGCAGGTCAAGCCTGCTGTTTTGACACCCCCCCAACTGAAGGTCAGCCTCCTCTGGAGGCAGGTTGTCAGGGAGGTTGTCAGGAGCCCAGGCGCCATATTGTACCAACTGTTGATTGGTGGTGGGTAGGACGTTCTCACATTGTTTTTATCCCGCTTTACAGGGTCTTAGGTGGTTGTGATGGAGGACTTTGTCTTGGCTATGTTTTCTGAGTCCTTTCATGAGGTAAGTGTTGTTTTTGTTGTTGAAACCGCAGGCTTGACCCGCCAGCAAGGTTCCAACCAAGCAGGTTTGTGACCTGAAATCCGATTACCCGGTCACCCAAAGCCAGACTAGGAAGTTGACTCAAATTACCAAATCCATCAACATGAACAGATGATGATCCTTCACGGTGAATACCTCAATTTGGTGCTTGACTCATTAACAGGATCAAGCCACCCCCTCTTCCATCCAGCTGTGTGATCACCAATCATGTTCCTGCTATCCATTGATTCACAATAACTATATAATCACTATCTCACCATAAAGATTATTATCTATCTTCTAAATATTTTTCCCTGTGTAACTCTGCTAAAACATCACAGTTACAACATTGGTAGCACAGGTAGGTTCTCCATCCTACCTTATCTTGAAAAATTCCGCCTGTTGCCTGCACACACTGCGGCCAACAAATCCTTGACAGAATTATGTCTGGCCTCCTGCCTGACTGGACGCTGTATACTCCTGGTACTGAGATACCTGATGGCTTTGTTCTCTACCAAAACACGGTGATCCTGCTACCCGCCTTCAACGCTCTGTCTGCCCAAGGGTTCTTTCATGCGCCTTCCTTGATGCCACGACCAGCTGACAAAACCACCATGCCCACCTATGTTGCACAAAGACTTTGCAGCACCGCCTTGGAGCCCTTTGCAGGGGCCAATGACAACAATGCTGCCACATAGATCCAGTCCGCCCAAAGCAAGCTGGCTCAGATGGAATGCCCACAGCAATTTTGGATTGTGGAGATTTCCATTTGTCTGACCCATGACGCTGGCACCTGGTGTGACAAGTGGCACAAAGAGCACACTGACAAGAACTGGGACACCTTCAAACAGGACTGTTTGCAAGATTTGTGCTTAAGGATACGGCGCTCATGATCATATGCCAAGTAAAGAACCTAACCCAGACAGGCACTGTGAAGGAACTCACCCGCACCTACAAGGAACTCCGTCTCTGTGCCCCATCCAACATGGCCTTTGACACCCCAGTGACACACCTCATGTACTACAACGCTCTCAAGTCGCACTTGATGAGACATGTGAGCCTGGATCAGGTTACCAACCTGCAAAGCCTGTACCATGAAGCAGAAAAAGCGGAACAAACATCCAACGCTCTGCACAAGGCACAGACTGGGAAACAAGAAAGACCCAAGGACTTCCATCCAAGCGGGCGCTCCTCTCAACCACCTCCTGGAGGCAACAGCAACAACAACAACCACAAGCCCACGGGTTCAAATGGGAATGGGAATGGAAATAATGGCCAATCAAATTGTACCCATTTCTGTGTCACCGCCACCCAAGGCAACCAAGATGAGGGAAAAGCCCGGGGAGAGCACTAAGCAAGCCAAGCTCTCCCCACACAACTCCTGACTTGCCCAACAATGAATACCAACCCAAGGACGTGGACCAATGCCCAATGATCCAATTACCCTCAGAGGACTTGGTACTGTACACCATTTCAGACATCCAAATAAACTGATGTCCTATCCTTTCTGTTTTTGCAGTTAAACAGGCTCAGCACTCTTGGACTCAGGCACAGATCAAACCCTAGTCAATAGTAGATTTGTGGATAAATTCAAGCTGGACACTAATCCTTTGCGGATTAAAAACGTGGTCCTGGCTGATGAACATCACATTGCCGTGACAAAAGAAACTGCTCCCTTCTCTGTCATGCTTGAGAACCTCCACTACACCATCCAAGGCCCCATAATTGACTTCCCTAAGTTTGATATAGTACTGGGACTAGACTGGTTACAGAAAAACAACCCCCACGTGGACTGGGCAACCTCAGTGTTGACCATCAAGCGTGAAGGTGTCAATCACCAAATCTACCCGGACTCTGTAGACCAACTCCTATGAGACCACGTCTTTGTACGCATCACGGAGACTTTGGACAAGAAGGAAAGCCTGAAAGCAATTGACTGGGACTCCTGCCAGTATGAAATCATACACTTCAAGGACCACCAGGACACCTCCACACCGCAAGATTGTGACATTGTGGCCCGGCACCCAGAAATCTTCAAGGAGGCATTACCTGGGCTACCCCCTGAGAAACACATCCAACACTCTATCCAACTCAAGGGGGCTGTACCCAAGGCACACTCCATTTACAGGCTGACCCCAAACAAGGACAACACCCTGCACGCCTATCTCAAGGAGGCACTGGAAAAAGGACTTATCTGCCCCTCACAGTCTCCCTTTGGGGCTGCCGTATTCTTTGTGGCTAAAAAGGACAGTACCTTACGCCTGGTCACAGACTATTGCGCCTTGAACAAAGTCACCATTAAGAATTGTTACCCATTACCACTAATTGACAATCTCTTTGACGCCTTGGGAGGAGCCTCTGTCTTCTCTAAGATTGACCTAATTGCAGGCTACAACCAGATTTGCATCAAGGAGGAGGACATCCCCAAGACAGCCTTCCACACTAAGTACGGTTCCTATGAATGTGTGGTACTCAACTTTGGCATGACCAATGCCCCGTCCACCTTTGTAACCTTCATGAACAAAGTGTTTGCGCCACACATAGGCAAACACACACTAGTGTACCTGGACAATATTATTGTCTACAGCCCCTTAGTGGAACAGCACCACAAAGACCTGGAGGAAGTCTTCACAACCCTGGCACAACACAAACTATTGGCCAAGCCCTCCAAATGTCAGTTCTTCTGAGAGCAACTACCCTTCTTGGGACATATAGTCTCAAAAGACAGCATCAAACCCAACAGTCAGAAGATACAAGCCATCTGCAAAATGGCACCTCCCAAGGACAAATCAGAACTCTGCACTTTCTTGGGAATGTTAGCCTATGTACAACACTTCATACCCAACTGCGGCGTCTTGACCGCCCCCTTGTCCGCCATAACAGGCGCCAAGTCCAAGTTTGTATGGACCCCCCAACGTGACCTCTGTTTTAGGCGTCTCAAGGAAAAGCTCACAACAGCGCCCATCTTACAATACCCCAAACAAGATGGAGAATACCAGATGGAAACCAACACTTCAGATGCATCAATTGGGTGAGTACTACAAATTAAGAATAGTGATGGTGATTTCTGCCCGTAGCCTACAAGTTGTGCAAACTGACAGATGGCAAGTGTTGATACCCAATCCACAACAAAGAACTGTTGGCCATTGTACACTGCCTAGTCAAATGGCACTGTTATCTGGAACGGCAGGAAGAATTCACAGCACTAACCAATCATAAGTTGCTCATCTATTTCAAGACACAAGCAAACCTTTCACGCCGCCAAGCGTGATGGATGGAAATCTTAGAAAGGTTTAACATGCTCATCCAGTATAAGCCCGGGCTGAACTTGCCATGGCGGATGCCCTGTCCCGCCTGTATGTTTGCGCTTCTAGGAGAGAGAATGGGCTTGACCCAGACTGACCTCTCCTAGTGCTCCGTACAAAAGACAAAGGGTTCCCCACAGGCATAACCAATATCACCAAAGAAGCGGTCATCAAGAATGAGCACCTCTTTGCTGACGTATACGGGACTCTTCACAGAAAAATGTTGGATGGCACAACCATTACCTACATTCCCACACATTAATGAGTTGATACCATTCTTTGCTACCACAGGGATCTTGGACATACTTAGAGCCAAAATCTATACAAATTCCTAAAACATAAAGCCTGGTGGCCAACCCTATACCACAATGTCCAGGAAGTGTTAGAACAGTGTGAGGTCTACAAAAATTTTACCAAAAGCAAAACCCTGCCTAATTCTGTACTCCCCATCCAAACCCAACTACCATTCAAGGTATGGGATCTTGACATTGTGGGCCCCATGCCAGGAAAACACAACAACAAAAAATATATCATCACAGCCATCAATTTTGTGACAAGGTGGCCAGTAGCCCAAGCGGTAAAAACGCACACCAGTAACAATGTCCAACAATTCATTGGCAAAGAAATATTCAGCAGGTTTGGAAAGCCAGAACTCCTGATAACTGATGGGGGCAAAGAATTGACCTCCAAAGACACCAATGTTTACCTCATCAAGAATGGGATCAAACACACCGTCACAACACCATACCATCCACAGGCCAATGGACGCGTAGAGCGGCTTAATGGTAGCCTTGTGCAAGCCCTAGCCAAACTCACTGCCGGGAGACCTGAAGACTGGTATAAGCAGCTACTGACTGTGTTACTTGTGTGCCAAACCCAAGTGAACAGATCCACCAGGAAAAGCCCATTTGAACTGGTATACAGCACACAGCCAAATATCATTCAAGCATTGACAGGACCTAAACTGGAAATTCCAAGTCAAGTCCCCCCTTGCTCAGATCCTCAAGTAATAGAGGCCAACAGCAAACAAGCAGCCAAAGAAAAGGAACGCTTACAAAAGACTTTTGTTCCCATCTGCCAGAGACATGGAGTTGGGGACAAAGTCTGGGTCATGAATGTTGATAAAAGCAAACTACAGCCCAAAAAAGTAGGGCCAGCAACCATTCTAAAGGTAAACAACAATAACACTTACCTTGTTCAAGGGCTCAGGAAATGCAAGCAAGACAAGACCTTATACCATGACCGCCTATAATCCTGCAAAGCAAGACAGAAACAACGAGAAACCGCCCTGCCCGCCACCAAGCAACAACTGGTTCAATATGGCGCCCGGGCTCCCGACAACCTCCCTGACAACCTGCCTCCAGAGGAGGCTGACCTTCAGCTGGGGGGGTGTCAAAACCGCAGGCTTGACCCACCAGCAAGGTTCCAACCAAGCAGGTTTGTGACCCGCAATCCAATTACCCGGTCACCCAAAGCCAGACTAGGAAGTCAACTCAAATTACCAAATCTATCAACATGAACAGATGATGATCCTTCACGGTGGATACCTTGATTTAGCGCTTGACTTGTTACCAGGATCAAGCCACCCCCTTCTTCCATCCAGCCGTGTGATCACCAATCATGTTCCTGCTATCCATTGATTTACAATAGCTATATAATCACTATCTCACAATAAAGATTATTATCTATCTTATAAATATTTTTCCCTGTGTAACTCTGCTAAAACAGCACAGTTACAACATTGTTCACCTTTAGGATAATGGCAGAGCCCACTTTTTCTGGCTGTAATTTACTCTTGTTGGTATTTATTACCCAGACTTTGTCACCAACCTCATGTCTGTCTTGGATGGGGATGAAGGTATTCTGTAGACGTTTTTCTTCTCTTTCTAATTGATTGCTATTGGCCTGTATGACTTGAGGGTCTGAGCAGGGTGGAGCTTTACTGGGCATTTCCAGCTTGGGTCCTGATAGCACTTGGATGATATTGGGTTGTGTTCCATAAACTAGCTTGAAGGGGCTTTTCCTGGTGGATCTGTTCACGTGGGTCCGGTATACAAGAAATGCAGTTGGTAGCTGCTTATGCCAGTCTTAAGGTCTCCCAGCAGTGAGCTTGGCCAAGGCTTGCACAAGGCTGCCATTCAACCACTCCATGTGTCCATTGGCCTGAGGATGGTAAGGTGTTGTCACTATGTGTTGGACCCCATTCTTGGTGAGGTATATGTTGGTATTTTTGGAATTCAGTTCCTTGCCACTGTCTGTTATCAGGAGTTCTGGCTTTACAAACTTTCTGATAATTTCCTTGCCTATGAATTGCTGTACGGCATTGCCTGTGTGAGTTTTCACTGCTTATGCCACTGGCCAGCAAGTGGCAAAGTTAATAGCAGATATGATGTATTTCTTTTTGTAGTGTTTTCCTGGCATGGGGCCCACAATGTCTAGGGCCCATACCTTGAAAGGCAGTTACAAGCAAATAGGTAGTACTGATTTAGGTGGGATATCTCTTTTTGCAAATTTCTTGCATACTTTGCATTGATCTAAGACTTCCTGGACATCCCGGTATAGGATCAACCACCATGCTTTGTGTTTGAGGAATTCATAGAGTTTGTGGCTTTTTGTGTGCCCTAGGTCCCTGTGGTAACACAGGATTGTGTCAACTTGTTGATGTGTGGGGAAATAAGGGAGGGCAGTTCTGTCAGTCATTTTTATATATAGGGTCCCATACACTTCTGCAAATAAGTGTTTGCTCTTAATGACTGTTTCTTTTGTTATGTCTGTGGTGACAGGGGGGAAGCCCTTGTCCTTTGTACAGAAAACCAGGAGAGACCAGTCTGGATTGAGTTTATTCTTGCCCCTTGTGGCCCTGACGTAAGGGCGCAAGAGTGTGTCTGCCATGGCAAGTTCTGGACCAGGCTTATATTGTATGACCATAATGAACCTCTCCAGGAGTTCCATCCAGCAGGCTTGATGACAGGATAAGTTTGCTTGTGTTTTGAAGTATATAAGTGACTTTTGGTTGGTCAATGCCATGAATTCCTCCTGTTGTTTTAGGTAACAACGCCATTTGACCAGGCAGTGCACAATTGCTAACAATTCCTTGTCATGTATGGGGTATTGGCACTTGCTGTCTGTCAGTTTACGTGACTCATAGGCTACAGGCAGGAAGCCGCCATCATTGTTCTTGATTTATAGCACTCCCCTGATGGATGTGTCAGAGGCGTCTGTCTTCATTTGATATTCCTCATTTTTGGGGGGTATTGTAGGATGGGTGCAGTTGTGAGCTTCTCCTTAAGACTTCTGAAGCAAAGGTTGTGTTGGGTATCCATACAAAATTGAATTTGGCGCCAATTATGGCAGACAGAGGTGCAGTCAGGACACCACAGTTGGGGATGAATTGTTGTACGTAGGCGACCATTTCCAGGAATGTGAAGAGTTCTTATTTGTCCTTTGGAGGTGGCATTTTGAAGATGGCCTGGATTTTCTGGCTATTGGGATTGATGCCATCCTTTTGAAACTATGTGTCTCAGGAAGGGCAACTGTTTGAAGAAGACTTGGCATTTGGAGGGCTTGGCTAGCAGTTTGTGTTGTGCCAGGGTAGCAAAGACTTCCTCCAAGTCCTTGTGGTGTTGCTCTACCAAAAGACTGTAGACAATAATTTTATCCAGGTACACCAGGACATGCTTGTCAATGTAGGGGGGCAAACACCTTGTTCATGAAGGTCACAAAGGTGGACGGGGCATTGGTCATGCCAAAGTTGAGTACCACACACTTGTATGATCTGTACTTAGTGTGAAAGGCTGTTTTGGGTATATCTTTCTCCTTGATATGGATTTATTTGTAGCCTGAAGTTAGGTCAATCTTGGATAAGACGGTGGCGTCGCCCAGGGCATCAAGAGGTTGTCAATAAGTGGAAGCGGGTAACAATTATTGATGGTGACTTTATTGAGGGCTTGGTAATATGTGACTAATTGAAGTTTACCATCTTTCTTTGCAACAAAAAATACAGCAGCACCAAAGGGAGACTTTGAGGGGCAGATAAGTCCTTTTTACAACTCCTTCTTGAGGTAAGCACGTAGGATGTTGTCTTTGTTTGGGGTAAGTTGGTAGATGAGTTGCACCTTAGGTACAGCTCCTTTGAGTTAGATAAAGTGTTGTATGTGTTTCTCTGGTGGCAACCCTAGTAGAGCCTCTTTGAAGATTTCTGGATGGCAGGCTACAATTTTGCAGTCCTGAGGAGTAGTATTATCCTGGTGGTCCTTGAAATGTATGATCTTGTACTGGCAGGAGTCCCAGTCAATTGCATTATGGCTCTCCTTTTTGTCCAGGGTTTCTTTAATGAGTATTAAGACATGGTTGCACAGGAGTTGGTCCACTGAGTCAGGGTAGATCTAGTGATGGACGCCTTTACGCTTGATGGTCAATACTGAGGTTGTCCAGTCTACATGAGGGTTGTTCCTTTGCAACCAGTCCAGTACCAGCACTTTCAAACTTAGGAAACTTGATTACATGGCCCTAGATGGTGGAATGCAGGTTCTCTAGCATGACAGAGAATGGAGAAGTTTCTCTTGTCACAGTGATATGATGTTCATCAGCTAAACCCACAGTTTTAATTTGCAAAGGATTAGTGGTTAACTTGAACTTATCTACAAAGCTACTATTGACTAGGGTTTGATCTGTGCCTGAGTCCAAGAGTGCTGAGCCTGTTTAACTGCAAAAACAGAAAGGATAGGACATCAGTTTATTTGGATGTCTGGAAATGGTGTAAAGTACTGGGTCTCCTGAGGGTACTTGGATCATTAGACATTGATCCACATCCTTGGGTTGTGTCAAACAACTTGGGTTATTGCTGGTATGTTCAAAGCTTCCAATATATGTTAGCCTTGCCAATGTACTCTACCTAATCCTAGCAAGAGCACTACAGACTACAACAGAATAGAGCTTTGAAGATAATTATGTTTATTGAAACTGGAGTACAATCTAGCCAGTGGCTGCAATATATCCAGGTGTAACTAAGAACTTGTTGTCATCCTTTCAGGCGTCTGTATCAATATATATTGCAAAAACCCTTGTTCTTGTTATTTCAGACAGTTCTCAGTGGCTACCTTTGCAATAAGTCCATCTTTGCTGGCTGCTCCTATCCTGATTGGTTGTCCTTGGCACATGTGTTGCTACTGGCCTTAGTAGGTGTACATGGCACTTCAGCTACAGCCTACACTATTCTTGAGCTAGCCTACTGTCATTTATTGATTGGCTGTATCTTACACTCCTATTATTGCGCTGGGAAACTACGCCGTATTTAGTTGACACTTATAAATGGTCCTTAATCTGTCCTCCAACATTGGAAGGTAGAATTCCAGTATTGCATTTGTAGGGCTTAATCAGTGATCCTTTTCTGGCTGGCAAGCCCTCTGCTTATTAATGCAACAGGTCAAATTGGGGATTATATGCTGTATAATAGCAGACTCAATCCATTATCAACTAGTAGATTATCTGCTGTGTAATGCTGACCCAAACCAATAAGGAACCTGATTATACGCCGTTTAATGCTGATCCAAACTCAGTATTTCTTAGCCATATGTGCATCACTTGTTTAATATACTCATATACGTCCATCAGGTTGGGTGGGACTGAGTTGATACAACGTCTAGCAGGATGGAATGAGCAATATATGATTGATTATTACATGATTACACGTCATGTAATCAGTGAGAATCATTATATTGGCTAACGTTTATACAGTGTATAATGCTAATATCAATTATAATAAACTAGGAATTATACAGCGTATAATTAATAAACATTGGAATGATGATCTGTGATAATACAGCATATAATTGTTGCATCTATTATAATAAACTAACAATTACATGGCATATAACTGCCATATCTATTAAAATATATTGGTGATTATATGGCAGATAATTACTACACTTAATAGAATATTGGCCCAGTGATAATACAGCATGTAAATGATAAAGATATGCGTGCAATGATTAGCCTGATCATTTGTGGTCAATCAGCCTAATCTCACAGGTTGGTACTCATTGTTGGGCAAGTTGGGAGTTGTGCAGGAAGAGCTTGGCTTGCTTAATGCTCTCCCCGGGCTTTTCCTTGTTGTGATTGTCTTGTGTGGCAGTGATACAAAAATTGGTATGATTTGACTGTCTGTTGTTCCTGTTTCTGTGCCCATTTAAACCTATGGGTTTGTGGTTTGAGTTGTTGTTATTGTTCCCAGGAGGCAGATGGTTGGAGCATCCAGTTGGGTGATAATCTTTGTGTTGCTCTCTTTTCCCAGTTTGCGCCTTGTGGAGAGCATTAGATGTTTATTCTGCTTTCTCTGACTCACAATACAGGCTTTAAAAGTTAGTCACCTGGCACAGGTTTAAACATCTCATTGCATGCAACTTGAGTGTGTCCTAGTACTTGAGATGGGTAGCTAGGGTGTTAAAGGCCATATCTGAGGGGGCACATAGTTGAAGCTTCTTTTATGCTTTGGTGAGCTTCTTCATTGTGCCTTTTTGGATGAGATTCTTCACTTGGTATATGATCATGAGTGTGGTGTCCTTTAGCACAAATCTTGCCAAGAAGTCCTGCTTGAAGGTGTCCTAATCTTTCTTGGTGTGATCCTCATGCCACTTGTTGCACCAGGTGCCAGTGTTGTGAGTCAATTGAAGGGAGATTTATGCAATCCAGAATTTCTGTGGGCATTTCATCTGAGCCAGCTTGCTTTGGACAGATTGGATCCATGCCACAGTGTTATTGTTGTTGGCTCCTGCAAAAGGTTCCAGGGCAGCGCTTTGAAGTCTTTGAGCTACGTAGGCTGGCATAATGCTTTTATCAGTTGCTCAATGAGTAACGGCAGGTACTTGGAAGAACCCCTGTGCCAACAAGGTGTTGAAGGTGAAGAGCAGTATTACCATGTTCTGGTAGAGCACAAAACCGGCAGGTATTTTGGCACCAGGTGTGTACAGTGCTCAATACAGAAGGAGACCAGACATGCTTTTATTGAGGATTTGTTGACTGCAGCAAGTACAGGAAACAGGCGGAATTTTGGGGAATAAAGTAGGATGGAAACCTTACCTGTGCTACCAATGTTGTAACTGTCCTGCTTTAGAAGAGTTACAAGGGGAAAAATATTTGGAAACTAGAGAATGTTCTTTATTGAGAAACAAGTATTATATAGTCATTGTGAATTGTTGATAACAGGAACATGATAGTGTTGATCACACAGTGGGATGGTGAAGAGGGTGGCCTGATCCTGGTAATGAGTCAAACGCCAAAACAAGGTATCCACTGTAAGGGATCAGCTTCTGTTCATGTTGTTGGATTTGGAAATTTGAGTCAACTTCCTAGTTTGGCTTTGAGTGACTGGATAATTGGATTGTGGGTCACAAACCTGCTTACTTGGAACCTTGCTGGCGGGTTAAGCCTGCTGTTTTGACACTAAGACTAGATAAGGTAGGATTTGTTTGAACCAAAGGTTCATAAAACTTTATTATCAAAAATGACAATGGGGTCATCCTCATACCACTGGGGTTCTTATACCAGGTGTTTTTGCTTCCTTGTTTTTCACAGACTTTAGGCCTGTGAACAGTTCACTGGCAGGACATGGACTTTGGCTTCTGGTTTTGCAGGTGACAGATCCTAGTTGTGCTTGCTCTGATAAACAGAAGTGACAATGCTTTGTTTTGCCTCTTTTGTTCACCATATTACCTGAGCAGTCAAATTGTATTACCCATTCTGGACTGGAGACTGGCATTAGCTGGTGATCATTAGTGGGACTGACAGAAGGCCTTGCTGTCACCTTCTTCAGGAAAGCTACAACTTCTGCATAGGTCTGGTTCTTTGGTGGCACAAGGTTAACGGCAATCTGATGTCCGTTTGGGGAATCATCCTTAAGAGTCTGGTGGGTCTCAGAGTAATTTGACAACTTGGGTCTGCAACTTAGCAAGTTGGTGGGTCCCTGTCCATCCTGGGTGACTCAATCAGCCTTTGGAGGGCCAGGGTTTGATTCCAGGGTTTCCAATGTTGATATTGAACTTCCAGTCTCAACACTTGACAGGCTGACAGGTTTCTGTTCCTCCTGGTTGGGACAAGGCATCTCTGGTGGGACAGGGTTTGGCCCAACTGGAATTCTGGCTGGCTCCTGTCTACCCTGGTCAACACAAGGCTTTTCCTGAGTCCCAGGGTTTGATTCCCAGGTTTTCAATAAAAGTATTGAAATGTCATTCATGACAGAAGCAGTCTCCAGGTGGTGGTGAATCACCACCCAAATCCACATAGAGTTGATGATTAACCACCAACAAAGCTTCAGATTGTCATGATAGTGTCATTTTTTCCTGGAATAGATTGCCCAAAGAAAAAGATTGGGAACAGGAAAGCAGCAAAACCCTTAAAAATATTAGATAATTTAACTCTAGTCATTGACAAAAAATGGTTTAAAGCTGCCCCTGTTAATGGTGAAGGAATTAACTTGCATCTCCCTGAATTTTGTCCAAATAATTACATATTGAAGATTACAAGATATCACTACCCAGTGGCGCTTGGCAGTCAACCGGCTGGTTGTCCAAAAATATCAAATTATGACGTCATCAAAGCTTTGGCAGAAATCTCCAACCAAGAGGTAAAAATATTTCCAGCCAGCCAATCAGATCCAAGTTTGCCTCCCCCATTTGAGTTATAGTCCCTCCATTTCCCCTCTGAAAACTTGTTTTTAGATAGTTTACCTACTCTCAATAAAAACATTCCCCAATATATGGAAGCTACCCTGGGGTCAAAAATACCCCCTTATCAGGCCATGGTTGCTGCTGTCTTGGCATGGTTGAGAAAAGTCTCCATGCAAGACCAGCAAGTTTTGTACCCCTTATCTAAAAACTATTTCTTTTTGGTGGTCCATTTGCATATCCTGTTTTCTGTGTTGTTAATCATCTTCATTTCTTGTTTTGTTTCTTTCCTTCATAGATTTGTAGGTTTAAAGCTTCAGTGCACATCTTTGTTCTTGGTTCTGATTTTAGTCTGGGCTTTTTATCCCCACAACTTTTATTTGAGCTTGGACCTTATTTACACAACTCTAACACAGATACCGTTTTGTGAAATTTCCAAATGGTACACTAGGGCTAAGCAAAATGATTAACCCTAACCAAAGGAGCCCAAGATAAATAACCTGAGAGAAAATCAATGAGTCTTTGGTGTAGAATTCAGGAAATTGGGAAGTTACTAATGTCTCAGCTTTGGACATGTTGGGGAAAACTCCTAGATTTGCGGGCATTGGATTAGCATTGTGCAGAGGCAACAACAAAGTGCCAACAGCGGGGCCCCATCCCCCCATAATGATTTGGCTAATAATTAAATTGTAGGAAATATAGCGCAGAAGGCCAACTACAGGATGTATTTTAAATCAAGGTTAAACCAGAGGATATTTGATTTTATTGAGTAAAGATTTTCACTGTTTCAACTCTTAAGAGTTGAAACAGTGAAAATTATTCAATATATATCAAAATTTGACTAAGCAATACCACCTGGATCCTTGGCTCCTATTCCTTTTGCATTGTCTAGTGAGTACCTAGTCCAGTTTGCAAAGAACCCTTGTGTGACCAACTTCTGATGATTGTGCTGATAAATAAGATCATATTGGGTGACTCTCATATTATGTCAATTTATTGGCGTCAGCTTGCAAGGGGGAATCAAATACAACTGGCAAACTGGAGCAGCTGTAACCCATTTTTGATCAACTGTTTGATTTAAATCCGTCAAATCAGTTAATTTTGTTAACAGTTTTCTAGCTTTTTGAGCTTTCCTACTTGGACAAATAATTCCTGGCAATATGGAATCTACCGTGACAGTGTACTCCTCCAGCTCCTTGGCTCTGTTGTTGTGATACATCTATTTTGGTATAAAAATAAAATTAAATCAAATCAGTCTATTTATATAATGTATTTATTGTAACTTTTATCTGCTCATATATAGTAGCATAAAAGCTTTTAGTCTATTGTTTATTTCAAATTAGGTTTTTTAATTTCTATATTAATTATTTTTGGTTGTAAATGTGCACTTTATCTGTATGTATTGATAAATTTGATTTTTTATATTTTTCATCCCAAAACAGACACTCAAAATATTTATTTCCATTTATGCTCTAGATTAAATATCTTAATTGGGATGAACTAGTAACAGTACAGTAGTTTTCAACCCTATTGAGATAAATGTATATTAGTCAGTTTAGAACGCATGAACTCAGTCTAAAAACAAAATCAAAAATTAAGGAATTTATATTAAATTACAATAGATTTGGATCCACTTTGATTTTGTTTTTAGACTGAGTTCATGCATTCTAAACTGACTAATACAGTAGTTTTAAAAGCTATGGCAACAATCACAAATACCTCATATTTAAACAAAATGATTTCAGATTTAAGCAAATTCCAACTATCAGATTAAAATATATGGTCTGTTAACAGGAATTTTCGATGTTAATGGGCAAAATGGGTCAACACAGCAAAGAAGTGCTCATGTGCAAGGAGAAACTATTCAAAATACAATCCAAAATACATTGATTCACAAAAAATGGTGTGAGTTGACTTTTGGTGACCATATGGGACATTATTTTTCTTGTTATGCCTAGGCGCCAGATTGGTTATTTTATAACTTAATCACATTATTCATATTCAAATTATTCAGAAAGAATAAAATACAATCAATCCCAAATATTTAATTGATCTTGGGCTTGGGTGATTTTTTAAAAAATAATTCATTGATTTTATAATTGAAAATTGCAAATTATAGTACTACTGAAAATATCTTAAGTGCTACTACAAACCAAAAATATTTATGATGAGTTGCATGGGAGAGTAATAGCAGCCCCAAAGCTATAAATGCTATTACCCTATCTTTGGCTCATCATAAATATTCTTAGTTTGTTTCAGAAAAAAAGGTTGTTGTTTTTGAAAGACTGATAACTCTATTTAAAATACACCCTCTAGTAAGCTGCCCCACTTCATGAACTTGCCCCAATACACTACTAGCATCTTCTGATATTTTTGTTTCTCTGGTATCATCACATGATTTCAAATGATAATTTATCTCAGAATATTCTGAGAAGCTTTCAAATGTTAAAGGTGAAGTATATAAATTCCCATCTTTCATCAAATATGAAAGATTAATGCGCAGATTTTTAACTTCAAGCTCTCTTTTTATAGGCCTAATTTTCCTTTCATAAATATAAAAAAATGTTTTTTGGGAAACAATTGAACCAGTTAAAGCTGAATTGTATAATTCTTTTCTTCTTTCTTCTTTCTCACAAATATTTTTTAGATCATTAATGTTGTTAATATAAAGTACATTTTCTTTTTCCTTTAAAATTTTTGATATTACACCAAAGTGACCATCAACAATGCTTTTTCCATGGCATTCAACAAAACGGTTATATTTTATAGAACCCTTAATATATTTAGGTGCCTCTTTAAATAAGTAATATAAAAATTCATATGATCTAAAATGATTTCCATTATCCGTCCATACTTTTATATTTTTTATTTTTTAAATCTATCTAATTTAAGAAGACTTATTAGACATTCACCTGAAAATAAAGAATCATGTGATAATATTTGAGACAAAAAATCATGATATTCATATTTAATTTTATTGTTTTCTTTAAGAACTAATGCAAACCCTAATAATGAGATTGGTTTTTTTGAATAAAAACAATTATTGGTCTCAATTGGACCACCTCCAACCTTTAAGTTTTCTTTATAATCTATAACTACAACACAAGACTCATCATCTAGTCCATTAATATCTTTTTTATATTCACAATTTTGATGAACATAAAAGTCTTGGTGCTGATTAATAGTCTTTATGTCTAATCCATTTAATCTGCAACATTTCCCTCCACTAGATTAGACAACAGGGTCAATAATTGCTTGGCGTCTCTAGGTAGCGGCTATAGTGTTGGGGTCAATTCACATGTCTTGTTAGGTGGGAGTTTGTTGCCGAATCCTTGGTCATCAGCTTTGTGGATCTGTAGGCAACCAGTTGTGTTTCTTGGCTGTCATTCAGGTGGTAGAACAGTTGGTGCGGTACTGAAAGGGTCTTGTCAGTCTCCAATAAACGCCTTGTTCTTTCATTCTTATTCCTCATACTTTGGTGCAACACTATCACAAACAGGACAACAACCCATGGAATTTTTTAATTAGGCTTTTGTTTTTTCAGGTTGTTGTCCTCATTGGGGCTTACTCTTGGTCACTAGGAGCAGCACACATATACTGAGTGTGTACTCTAGTGATCAATTGCCCAGAATGGGGCTTCTTAAGGGTGTAGGAGTCAGGGCCAGTCTTCTGGATAACTTGAACTGGGCCTTGCCAAAGGGAGGCAAGTTTGGATTCACGGCTGTATCCTCTATTGCTGAAAAAGTAGACTGAGTCTCCTCCCAGGTAAGTGGGTAAGGCAGGGCATTTAGATGCAGTTCGTTCTAGGTCCTGCAACTTATGGTTTAAGTTTACGGTGTAGGCCTCTTGTTGCAAGCAAATAAGAGTTTGAACCAGCTTGTTGAGGTACACCTCTGGGGACACAGCCAGGCTGGGCTTTACCAAGGAATATAGTAAAGGGGGAAGTCCTGGTTGCCGGCCGTAGAGCAGTTGGAAGGGTGGCTTGCCAGTGGCCCAATGGTACCCAATGTTATATGCAAAGGTGGCTGCAGGCAGGAAGGTATCCCATTCAGTCTCATGTTGATAACTGAGCTTCCAAAGTATCTGGACCAGGCTCCCATTAGTGCACTCTACCATGCCATTTGTCTGTGGGTGATAAGGAGTGGATAGTGTCCCACGGATTTTCATCAGTTGGTTGAGGCGGGGGATGATATAACTGGTGAAGTTGGTACCATTGTATGTCAGCAGGATCTGAGGGAACCATGTTTGTATATGATATTCTCCAGGATGAACGTGGCTGTCACCAGTGCAGATTGGTTGGGAATTGCCTTGGCCTCTACCCATTTAGTCAGATGGTCAACTGCCACAATGATGAACTTGTTGCAACTGTTGGTAGCTGGCAGGGGGTCCACTACGTCAATGGCTACAGTGTGGAAGGCAAACCCAGGGCGTACCAGTCTGTGTTGAAACTTGGCAACCTTAGGCCTCTCAATGTTGCAGTCATGACAGTTGGCTAGCGTATTCACTATGTCAGTGTGCATTCCTTCCCAGAAGCAGTGCTGCTGTAGCAGAGCTAACGTCTTCTGTATGCCACCATGGCCAGTAGTCTTGTGAGCGGCCACCACTGAGTCCATGCGTAGGGATGGGCGTATATAGGGTAGCCAAGAGTCTCCACAAAGCTTCAGAAGTTGTCCCTTAGAGACCTTGGTATCAACAGTTAGCTTCTTAAGAGCTCTCTGTATCTCTACCGGCTCCTCCCCCCACAAAGAAGGATCCTCTATAAGCTTGTCATAGAGAATGTCAGCCATGGGGGATACTAAGGCAACAGTGGGAAGGCAGGAGAGACAGTCAGCATTCTGGTGGGCTGCCCCAGCTTGATGAATGATCTTATAGTCATAAGCCTGAAGTTTAATGGCCCAATGCGCCAGACGTCCTTTGGGGTCCTTGAGGGTCTTTAGCCATTGCAAGGAGGCATGGTATGTTACAACTGTGAAATGTACCCCATGGAGATAGACTCTGAATTGTTGGTAGTGTCAAAACCGCAGGCTCAACCTGCCAGCAAGGTTCCAACCAAGCAGGTTTGTGACCTGCAATCCAATTACCCGGTCACCCAAAGCCAGACTAGGAAGTCAACTCAAATTACCAAATCCATCAACATGAACAGATGATGATCCTTCACGGTGAATACCTCAATTTGGTGCTTGACTCATTAACAGGATCAAGCCACCCCCTCTTTCATCCAGCCGTGTGATCACCAATCATGTTCCTGCTATCCATTGATTCACAATAGCTATATAATCACTATCTCACAATAAAGATTATTATCTATCTTCTAAATATTTTTCCCTGTGTAACTCTGCTAAAACAGCACAGTTACAACAGTAGGAGTATATCACAGCCAGACACTCTCATTTGGTGACAGTGTAGTTTCTCTTGTGAACATTAAGCGTATGTGAGCAGTATCCAACAGGGTGTTCAAGTCCATCACAGTCCAGTTGGGAGAGAACACCCCCAATTGCTGTCAGACTAGCATCTGTATGAACCAAAAACGGCTTGGCAAAGTCAGGATAGGCCAGCACAGGAGCTGCAGTCAGTGTTCCTTTGAGAGCATTGAAGGCCAATTGCCACGCTGGGCTCTAGAAGAATTCCTTATCAGCTTGGAGGAGTTGAAAAAGGGGGTCACCCAGGGATGCAAAGTTGGGGATGAAGCGGCAGTAGTACCCAATCATCCCCAGGAAGACCCGCACGTCCCACTTATTGGCTGGGATCTGCATTTGCTCAATGGCTTCCACCTTCAGAGGTACAGGGCAGAGTCCATCTTGGCTAATGATAAACCCCAAGAACTCAAGGTGCTCCTTGAAGAAGTTGCACTTGCACTTGCATGGCTTGAGCTTGAGATTAGCTGCAAGTAACCTCTGGAAGACTTCCTCCAAGTGTCGTAGGTGATCATTAAAGGTTCAGGAGAACACATTAATGTCATCCAGGTAGACTAAGACACTGGTGAGTTTGAGGTTGCTCATCACTGCATCCATAGCCCGTTGGAAGGTAGCTGGGGCATTGGACAGACCTTGAGGCATCCTTGTGGGTTGGAATAGCCCTTGGTCAGTGATGATTACACATTTTTCTTGATCAGAAGGCGGTAGGTCAATCTTCCAGTACCCATTGATAAGGTCCATGGCACTGAAGAACTTGGCGCCACCCAGTTGGTCCAAGGTATTGTCAATATGAGGGAGGGGATATGAATCCTTCTTGGTAACAGCATTCAGTTGACAGTAGTCAATCACCACACAGTTGCTGCCATCCTTCTTTTTGACAATCAGGAGAGGGGAAGCCCAAGGGCTTTTACTGGGGACCAGTAAGCCAAATCCCAATATCTTCTGAAGCTCCTTTTTAGCCACAGCATGATTGGCTTGACTGTGCCATATAGGTCTGGAGCAGATAAATGGACTGCCTTGGGTGTTGATATGGTGAGCAACATCTGCAGCCTTGCCCAGGTCATAATCATCCTTGGTAAACACATCCTTATACTAGGCAAAGAGATCCATAGCTTGATCCTTCTGTTCTTTGGAAAGGCCAGATAGAGAGTCACAGCTTATGACCAATAGCACCAGTAGTTGCTCACAGGGTAGAACCAACTCAGAGAAGTCCACAAAGGGGGCAGTCTCTTACAGGTTGTCATGCTCTTCCAGCCATATATAAGCCAGAAGTTGGTGTTTGGAGACAACCATAGCTTCATAACTCATGTTGGCCAAGAGTATGAGTACCTCCTTCTCACTTGGCATGAGGATGCCTGGTGCAACCCATGGTTCTAGTCTGGAGGCATTAGAGATGCCAAAGATTTCTCCATGAGTGCCAGCTGGTAGAGCCAGCAAGAGGCCTGTATTGTGGATCACCTGAGCGCCAGGTGGGATAGTCACATTACAGGAGGCGTATAATGGGATATCCTTGGCTTCCCCAATTGAGAGAGGTAGCACCTTGACCTTCTTAATACACAGTGTATAAGCAACTGAAAGCTCTCCATTGGCGTACTCCAGATTGATGCAGTGCAGACATTTGAACACTTCTTCCAGGGGTTCCAGGTGTTTGTTATAGATGCAAGACAAGACTTTAATGTCATCCAGATAGACCAGGGCACATGAGGGCTTAAGGTCCCCCATCACAGCGTCCATAACTTGTTGGAAGGTGGCTGGGGCATTAGAGAGACCCTGAGGCATCCTGGTAGGTTGGAACAGCCTTTGGTTGGCAAGGATGACACAATTCTCTGGGTCATCTGGAGGGAGATCAATCTTCCAGTAGCCAGGTATCAGGTCCATGGCCAAGAAGAACTTGGATGTGGGGACCCAGTAGACAAGATCTTCTAGCATTCTCATAGTGCAAGAATCCAACGTTTCTGATTGAGAGGCAAAGCCAACCAGCGGAGAGGCATCAGAAGGCTCTGTTATAAAGGAACAACAAGTGCAAGGGTCAGGCACAGGCTTGTCAGGGGGGAGAGGAGGGAGGTGAAACCACAAATGCAGCCAAGTATCTATCCTTGTCCTGGCTGCTTAGTAGTTTTTTGATTGATCCTCATTATACTCCTCAATGCCAGAATCATCAGCAAATTCTTCCTTGCTCTGACTAGCCTGAGGTTTAGTTGCTTTAGAACCATCAGGAGTGATGGAGGAATTGCTATCAGGTTCCCAGGGAGGCTCCAGGGTGCCTGCTGAAGGTGCAATTAAGGATACATCCTCTTCATTGCTTCTGTGACAGTGGTGGTAGTCAGGAAGGGGCAATGTAGTATGGATCTTCTGAGAGGGAGAACTATCAGCTTTAGCATTACCATGAAATCCCATTAGAGTATCAGGGGTACTAATTGCTGAGGCATCTTTAAGGTGCTTGCTTAGTTGGTTCTGAAGAGAGTCAAGAAGAGCACATTGAGCATCCAACTCATCTAGCCACTCTTTCTTTTCCTGAAAGTCCAGAACTAATTCCTCTTCCAGAAACCCCATCCGTCTCTCTTGAGCCTTTATAGTATCCTGAAGAGCAGAGAATCCCATGGTGCAGCTATTATGGATGCCTTCCAGCTCAGGAGTTTTCTGTTGATGATCATAGAACTCCAGGGCAACATGCTGATTCATCTGGGTGGGTACCAAGAAAGAAAGTACATGTTCTATCTTGCTCATCCATAGAGCCATTCCAGAGTGGGACTGAACAGCTTCTGATATATTTTGAGAAAGGTTTGGGGGGCCAGAGCAGGGACCAGAGCAGCTATTTGTTTGGATGGTTCCAGAATTAAGGGAGATTTCATTGGGAGGACAACCAGAAGGAGAAGGAGGAGAATATTGACAGCATACTTCCTTCACCAAGGCAGGCTCCAAGAAGCAGGAGACGCAGTTCATGCCAGTTGCTTTAGCCATGGGGTCAGGCTGGATTGGTATCAAGGAGGTAAGGGCTTTTTCAATGGAGTTCATCCAGGAGATCATACTTGATTGGGAGCTGGCAATTTCCAAAAGTTGTTGGCAGTTAGGCAACCACTGGCTTAGTCCTGGTTGACCATAGAAAGAGCCATGGAGTCTACCAGATAGAGAGCCAGAAGCAGTGAAGGTTGATCCTGGAGTGGGTTGGGCAGAAGGAGCTGCAGGTATAGGCAAGGACATCTCTCCCTCCACAAAAACAGGGCCGCGGGGGCAAGAAGAGAGGAAGCTGTGGTTTGCAGAAGCCATGAGCACCAATGTCATAAAATATGCAGCCTGGGTGCTGATTTCTACAAATAGTTAGTCTACTACTTCTTTATCTTAATACTATACTTGTTGTGGTATAGTGACAGCCTGGGTAAGGACAGAAGAATATAAGAAGATAATAAGACAAAACTGGTGTTTATTTAGATAGTATTGCACTTATATAGTGTGAGGCAGGGGAATTGCTACCAGAGGCAGGGAGGCACAGACAGAAGGACTTCCCTAATGAAGGAGAGTGGATTGGCACAGCTAAAAGTCCCGCGCAAAAGAACAACCGCTTCCTCACGGCTTTCCTTAAGGAGGTAGATATAAATAACTTTGTTGTTCTATTTATAATCCCGGAAGTAAAGCCCATGCCTTGTGCGCATTCAAAAGGCAAATCAAACACCTGTTTTTGGGGCGTTTTAAACGTCTTTATCACTAGTAAAATCAGGATGCAATAGCACAATTGTGCAATTGTTCTGTTGCTCAATTCCTAGATGGACAACTTAATGTCTAATCCATTTAATCTGCGACACTATGCCAAGTTTGAAGCCAAACTGATGGCCACAGGGGAAGACCGCAACACCAGATACTACACCCTGAACTCCTTGTTGGAAATCCAACAGGTTGCCCACCCCATCCAAGCTTACATTGACAAATTCCTCAAGCTAAAGACTCACACCCAACTGGAAGACAAACTGGCAGCCATCATCTTCCGAAAGGGAGTCAACCTAGCAATGAAGGACTTGTTGAAGCACCATCTGCCCACCCTCAGCCTAGACAATCTGGTCACACTGTGCAAGGGCCTTAGCATAAACCAAGAGAATGCTGGCCTCTCCCAGACCCGCCAAACCCAAGCACCAACCCCCAACAGAACAGGAATGACACCCAAAGATCTCCAACAACACTATTGCAAAGGACTCTGTTTCCACTGCCATGAGGCAGGTCACTTGACCAGAGCCTGCCCTAAGAAGAACACTGCCCCAATCTCACTGGCGCAAATAAACACTTTTCCCAGTCTTACAAATTCATCCAAGTGACCATAGAACTATTGGGAAACAAGCGCCAGATTGAAGCTTTTATTGATACAGAAGCTGATGAAAGTTTTATTGACGCCGGCCTGGCAAAGGAACTAGGCATGACATCTTCAGAGTGTAGCCTACATGTGTTCATGGGAAACAGCTCTCTTGACACAGGCTATGAGTGTGAACAAGAACTCCTGTTGACAATTGGACATAATGTGTACCCGTTGTCCCTAATCCTCCTACCTAGACTGCCCCACCCCCTTATACTGGGCAACTCCTGGTCTGACAAACATGGCCTGATCCTGAACTACCGCAAACAAACCTCCACGTTGGGCCAACCTGAATCTTGCAACACTGTCTCCTTTTGCATGAGCCATGGCCAAACCCCTACCAACAAACTCTTAACCATAAAGATAGAACCTAGTGTTGGAATACTACCCACGCCCCTACAGAAATGGGACCACATGTTTAGTGAAGAGGCAGCTGCCAAACTACCCAGTCACTCAATCTACAGCCACGCCATAGACCTGCTGCCAGGGACTCAACCGCACCACAACCCCATCTACAGCTGTAACCACTGCAAGCAAGTGGCCTTGAAAGCATACCTTGAGGATATGACAAACAAAGGGTTCATATGGGTGTCAAAAGCCCCCTGCTTGTTGCCCATGCTGTTTGTAGGAAAAAAAGACAGTGGGATGCATCCTTGCGTAAATTAACAAAAGCTGAACAACATCACAATGAAAAACTGCTATCCCATCCCCAATGCTGACAACCTCTGTGATGTACTGACTGGAGCCCAGGTGTACTCAAAAATTGACCTCTGAGATGTGTTCAACCAAATCCAAATCAAGGATAGAGACAAGTACAAGACTGCCTTTAAAGCCCAATATGGGCTGTACAAGTACCTGGTGATGCCCTATGGCCTCTGCAACGCCCCCATCACCTTTCAAAGGATGATCAACACTGTCCTGGGGGAATACCTTGACTGTTTCTGTGTGGCATATCTGGATGACATCCTCATCTACATCAAGTCTCACAAGGAACACCTGCGCCACCTGGACCTCATATTGGAGAAACTCTCCCAAGCCAATTTACACGCTAAGCTCAAGAAGTGTGAGTTCTTTCAGTTGGAGGTTGAATTCTTGGGATACATAGTGAAGACTGGCGGCTTTGCCATGGCACAAGACAAAGTAGAAGCAATAACGTCTTGGCCAGTGCCTAAAAACAGAAAGGATGTGAGAAGTTTCTTGGGTCTGGCAAATTATTGCAGAGATTTCATCAAATTTTTTTCTCACATAACTCTCCCCCTGACCCGCCTTTGCTCTGAAAAGGTCACCTTTGCCTGGACTCCAGAGTGTACTGCCGCTTTTGAGACCTTGAAACTTGCCTTCACCTCTGCCACTGTCCTGGCTATGCCAGATCCCTTCAAGCCATTTGTACTGGAAACCAGCGCATCCAACTTTGCGGTGGGAGGGGTTCTTCTTCAGGAAGGAGGGGGATAGTATGCTACATCCTGTAGCATATTACTCCAAGAAGATGCTGCCTGCCAAAGGAAACTACCCAATCTACAACAAGGAGATGCTTGCAATAATGAAGACCCTGAAACATTGGCGCCAGTACCTATGTGGCGCTGAATTCCCAGTAAAAGTCCTAACTGACCACAAGAACTTGGTTTACTTCTTTAAACCCAGACAGGTGAACCAGAGACAGGCCAGATGGGCTCTAGAACTGGCCAACTACACCCTGACAATTGACTACAAACCCAGGAAATTCAACATAGTACCTGACACACTGAGCAGAAGAGCAGATATGATCCCCACCACAGTTGAGACCAAGGACCACAACACCCATGTACTCCTCAACCCTGCAAGCCTAGGCATCAGACTGATGTTCATGAAGATCATGGCCCATAAGCCTGACATCATTGAGGCGCAGAAATTAGACAAGTATTCAGCAGAACTCATTGCCAACTTGACCTCAGACCCAGATAGCCAACACTACAAGAAGGGATTCTCATTGAAAGGAACTACCCTGCTGTTACACAACCAGATCTACATACCAGAAGATGAAATAAGGACCAAAGTACTCATAGACTATCACAATTCAGAGATGGCCGGTCAACCTGGCAGACTCAAGACAATCCAAGGAATCAAGAAGAATTATGTTTGGCCCCAACTGGACAAAGACGTGGCTACCTACATCAAAGGCTGTGAGACATGTGGAAGAGCCAAACACCGTAGATCCAAACCTGAGGGCTTGCTAAGACCACTAGACATACCAGCGGGACCCTGGCAGTCCATTTTAAATGGACTATATTGTGGAACTACCCCCTTCTAATTTGTTCAATGCAATCCTAGTCATGGTAGATAGATTCACTAAAATGTCCTATTTTGTCCCTACCACTACCCACTGCACTGCCGCAGAGACAGCTAGACATTTCCACGACCACATCCTAACCCAACACGGCACTCCGGCAGAAATCATCACTGATAGAGGACCACAATTCACCTCCAACTACTGGGCTCAGGTGATGAAGGACTTGGGGGTAAAGCGCTGTGTATCAACCTCCTACCACCCACAGACCAACAGTCAGACTGAACAAGTGAACCAAATACTTGAACAGTACCTACAATGCTATGCCAACGCCAACCAAGATAACTGGGCCAAGATGCTACCCATGGCACAGTACACCTACAATAGCAAAGACCATGCATCTACTGGAATGTCCCCTTTCAAAGCCAACTACAGGGTTGACCCCTCATGGGACCCTAGTATTGGAAACAAGGAAACCAACCTGTTGGGACGTGCCTGGATTGAACAGATCCACAACACCCAAACTGTATGCCTAGCAAACCTGAACCAAGCTGTACAGATATACAAGGCCTTTGCTGATCAAAAACAGACCCCCAGTAAACCCCTCCAAGTTGGAGACAAGGTCTATTTGGATTCCCGTAACGTGCCCCTGCATGTGCCTTGCAGAAAACTAGCTCACAGAAGAAGTGGACCACCTAAGATCACCAAGCTAATTGGAGAAGTAGCCTTCAAGTAAGATCTACCCCCATGTGGAAGATCCATAACGTTTCCCACCATGCCCTGTTGTTCAAAAAAGACAGAAACCCCTAACCCCACCAGAAGATCAAGTCAAGCCCCCTGCCAATCCAAAAGGACCACTCAATTGAGTACAAAGTTGAATACATCCACGGCAACCAAGTCCACTACAAGACCCCCAGTACTATGTTAAGTGGGCAGGCTACCCCCAGGAAGAAAGCACCTGGGAACCCTTGAGCAATCTAACTAATGCCAAACAGGCCATATGATAATACCTTGAGAAGAAGGCCCAAAAAGGGGGAATTTTGGGGGAAGAAGGGGATGATGTCAGGAATGACAATTTTGATGCTCCTAAATCTCAAAATACGGAACCAGAGTCAAACCCTGGACAAAACCCTTTGCAGACCGCCAGACTCATAGGCTGGGAACACAACAACCCACTACTAATTAAAGAAGTTGCTACCAGCCTGCCAGGACCCAAACCCTTAGCTGTCCCGCAGGATTCTGCAAGCAAACCACCAGCGCAAGATGCCAAGAATTCCCCTGAGGTGCCAACGCCTGACACCGGCGGTTTGCCTGATGAAATAGAAAAATCTCCCCCTGGGAATTATTCCAAACTCTCCCAAAGTCCCAGGGAAGGCACTGAACCCAAAGAGGCACCCAACACTTGAATCAATAAACAGAAGGATTCAAAGTCTTCTCACCCCAAAGCGGCCAGTGGCAAACCACCAGTGCTGAGTGCCGCACTGCCATCTGAGACACCCAATGCCAACCTGCCCAAGTCCAGAAAACCCAACCAAGAAGTGAAGCCTGGCAGTGTGGGATAAATACCTGCCATTCCAAGACCAAAACCCCATCATCATTTTTAAATAAAGGTTATGAGATATTGGTTTCCTCAATTATTGCCATATTTTATCCTTGTAATCTGCCAGTTCACTCAAAGATCATCTGACTCCCTGCCAACCCACCAGCTACGTACCGCCTGCCAGGTGCTCCTTTTGGTCCTGTCCACTTCACAGAGTACCCCCTAAAACCCAAGTACAGAGACTATACCACCAACAACATACTAGCCCGGGACCCCTTGGCCGGAATCACTGAGAGAACCAGATACAACAAAGAAGGCCCTTGGTACATTACCAAGCCTGGCCTGTTCAGAGATAAATACAACTTTCTCCCTGCCTACCAAATAGACATGGAGCCACCTGTCACCCTCAAGCTAATGCCCGCCTCCACCGCCAAGCTCTCACTGGACCATACCAACAAGCTTTTTGGAATCATATATATAACTCTCACGGGAGTAATAGATACTATTGTCCCCGTTGCCGGTCTGTGGTTATGGTTGGGCAAGTCAATGTCCTACCTCATTAAGTTAGCACCAATCCTTTGGTGGGCCCTGTCCACCCAGTCCGCAACCTGCCAGTTCCCAGACACTAGCAAGCTGGCCAGTCAGGGTTGGTTCCTTGACATAAAATCAGATGTGAAGTGTTCAAACTCATCAACCATTTTCATTAAGTTTACTATGTTTTTTGAAATTGCAGGATTGTCAAATCCAAGAACCAAATCTCAAATCCCTTTTGAATGCCACTAGTAAACTCAAATATTAATTGCGAGAACTGGAATCCAAATTGAATGTACAGTAAGAAACTAGGACAGATCAACCCAAATCAAGAAGCTCCACTCTGGATAAAATTGTTGAGGGTCTGGATGTACAAGTATTCCGGCTATTGTCATCACACCTAACATCCAGTCATTGCCCAATTTGGTGCCTTTCCAATATATCATTCAACATACCGGAAATGGCAACAAACCAATATCACATGACTGTCCAGGTATCCAACAACTTGAACCCGTCCAGCACATGACCAGCCCCTGGGCTTGGTCCAACTAATATCCCTGCCACAGCTAAATCTATATAAGTCTAAAGTATCATCCAATAAAATATACTTCTTCTCCTCCTACTTTTATATTTGAAGCTTCCCCAAAAAGGCGCTCCTTATCACTGGTAGCACTACAGTTTTTGACCATGCCAATGAAAGAGAAAATAACTGAACAGAACCCACCCACCTTTGCCCACGTACTCAACCAGGCCACATCCCAGGAGACCTGGAAAACATACTTCCGTGCCCACAACATTGAAAAAGATATTCCCAGTGGATGTACCGTATTTGAAGATCTGGTCATACCCAAAGCATGCACCAATCTTATTCAATACAGTTTCTCTCTTCAACCACAAACAAACGCACAACCACCTATCACAGGTGAAGTTGCCAACACCAAATACATTGGTATTGACAAGTTCTTTGGTAAAAACAAAGAAAACGTCATCAACTGGCTAGACTACACAGCTGCTAAACTCCGCACCAGCCGCATCCCTCATGAGAAATGGGTCCAGGAAGCCAGCAAGCGCCTATACAAGGCCGCAGCTAACTGGTTTGCCACCTGTGTTGGCTCACAAACCATCAACCAGCTTGACAACTGGGAAGAGTTCAAAGCCAACGTCACCCACAATTTCTTTGTCACCAAATCTCTTCAAGATATTGCAATACAGCTCAGCAATCTATCTCAGAAGACCACTATTGCAGCCTATGCCAACAAATTTGAAGAAATACATTGAAAAATCCAAAACCAAGCACAGGCTGACAACTTACACACCAGAGCATCATTCATCAACAGAATGAAACCCTCTGTTGCTGCCCTCATCCGCCCAGAGGAAAATACCTCCATGCCTGCGCTCATTGCTGAAGCCAAGCACACTGAAAAATGCACCAACATGGAATATGCTGCACGCAACGGGAACCGCTCCTCAAACGGCAATGGCAGAGAAAACGCCAATGGTAATAACCGCCAAAATACCCACCATAACAACGGCAACTTCAATTGTAACAATGACAATCACAGCCAAAGCGCAAACTGCTCCCGTCCCAAGAAAAAGGACACCACCAAAGTTAATAACGCTGAAGTAGCAACCCGCTACAAATCTGACCCCACATTTTCTGACCTTGAAGGTCTCAAAACAGAGGAACAGGGAAAAGAGGAGGGGGAAAAGGATTAAGCGCCCCTGTCTCCCCCCAACTTGACAAGAAGAAGTACCAAGGCAGAAACTTTGCTGCTCACTTCCCACGTGTCCCGCAATCCTCCATTTTTATGAACATAAAAATTAAAGATTGCTCACAACTTCTTGTCTACCCATGCACTTATAAATCACATACACATAAAATTTTATTCAACTCTGGTGCACAACACACTATGGTTAGCAAACCCTTTGTAATCAAGTACAAATCACCAGTTGTCAAATCCAACTTCAAGTACGCCAGAATGGCAGACAAATCAAAAGTTCTACTCAAAGGCAAAACAACTCCCTTCAGAATTGACCTCCAAGGCATACAAACGTCCATCAAAGGGCTTGTCATGAACAACATAAAATATGAAATTGTAGCAGGCATGGAATGGTTTACCCGAGTGAATCCCAGCATATGGGTCATTATTTATTAGATTAATCTGTTTCCTCTTAACTGTGCTACTTAACACTTTAAAATTTTGTTTTAATTTTCTTATCAATAAATTTAAATAATTATAACAATTTTATCAAAATAAATCTTATTTAATCCTTATAATATAAAAACCTATATTAAATTAATCATTTTCTACTTACAGCTAAATTAAACTGTATTAAAAGCTAGTAACAATCTTATTTCATATACCATTTTTCTTGAAAGCTGATTAGTAAGAAATGACATCATTCTAAAAAGAGAAACATAAAAATACAATAAAACTTATACAATGCTTTTTGTTGGAAATTAAATTGTTGCCTAAAATCTTAGCTTTTTTAAAAAAGTTTAATTTAAAATATAATAATTTTTGAATCCCTCTTTTAAAAAGAGGGCAGACAGCTTTTTGCATATTTAATAAATAAATATTAAATAATTTTGGATTTGTTTTATAAAAAATCTAGTAAAAAGTTAAAAAAACTAAAACTAAAATTAAAACTAAACTTTTAATAAAATTTCAGTGATCTCATTTAGCATAAGTAATTTATTCTTAAGTTAGATTTTATAGAAAATATATAATAAGAACTTATAAGAGAGTAAAAGTTTTTCTTTTCAAATTCTTAAGTATTTAATATTAATAAAATGGCTTTATACAACTATTTAATAAAATTATATTTTTATACTGTATGCTAGAGATAATATGTATAAAAAATTCAAACATAAAAAAGAATGTATCAAAATCTTGCTTTATTTAATTAAATTTTATAAAGGTTGAAATTTATTTAAACTAAATAAAAAATGATCTTAGTCATTGTATCTATAAAAATAAGATACAACTTTAATTATACAAGCAAATATTTATATGTGATTAAAAATAACATTTTTGTTTTGATAGATTTAAGATATATAAAGTTCATTTTTTAAGAACTGTTAAAAGTTATAATAAACTTAAGTTTATTTAAACAAAAGGATTTTGAGTTGGTTACTAGAAGTAAGCTAAATAATAATTTATACTTTAAATTTAGTTTACTGATTAAAATATCATACTTTAAGAGTTAATTAGCATATTTTATTTCAAATAATAATTTTATAAGCTTACATTCAAAGCCGCTTCAAGATATTAAATTGGTATTGAAATATAACGTTGCAGCACAATTCTGAAAGCTGAGATTAAGGGCTTTCTAATGATACTAGTTTGAGCAAGATTGAAGTACTATTTGACGAGATATCAACAGTTAACCAGAATATAAAAAGGGGTAAATAAACAATGATATCAGACTCCAGGGGTGATATTGATAAATTAAGGAGATCAGTTGGGGGTCAGTTGGGGATTTATGCCTGTAGTGCAAAAGCTCAGCTAACATGGTATTTAAACAGCTCAACTTTACAGAAATTTACTTTACAATCCACACCTTCACTCCTCTCTGATAACTGTGCATCTATTTCCAAGCAAGAACTGCCTGAACCAAGCCAAGGAACCCAACCACTATCATTATGGAACCTATCAAGTTTGCACCTCAGATGACACCCTTCTTCTCACTGGGGGCTTTTACTAAGAGAGAAAGAATCTCTATGCTTAAACAAGCATTCCTTTTTACTGCTGGCAGTGATCTTAACAGCTTTGTTGAGCATTTCTTATTAAAAACAGAGTTTGGAAAAAGTACCTTCTTACCTGTCATACAAAATTCTAAGACAGATGATTTCCTTAACAACCTAAAGGAATTGATGTCAGAGTCCCCTGCCAAGCACCTTCCTTCCCTAAGAGCATTGGTTACATCAAGCTACAGTCTGAAAGAGCTTTGGGATTGTGGATTTAAAATGACAAAAAATGAGTATTCATATTATAAAAAAATAAAAATGCTAAAAAAGCATCATTAAATTCAAAAAAAAATAAAAAAGAAAAAGATGATTCAGTAAAGAAAGAAAACATAAAAAATATTTTAAAACACATATTAAAAAATTCATTTCCAACCAGCCAATTCACTAAAAAATCCCCTGGATTGATTTATGAAGAATTACAAAAAGAATTGAGTGAATACTTAACTAAAATAAAATACTCCTTATTGAAAGCAAAAAAGAAATTTATGAAGATATAAAAACAAAAAACAACATTTATATTTCACTTTCCACTTTCTATAAGCTTATTCCCAATAATGTAATTAAAAGCAAAAAGCAAACTGATATGTGTAACATTTGCAACTTAAAAAAATCATTAGAAATGAAGAAAAAGGATTTGAGTATAAAGAAGTTGCCATTGCCTAAATCTATTAAAGAAAATTTGGAATCTATTGACCTACATGAAAAGTTTTATAAGCATCAAAATAAAGAATATATTAGTGATATAAATAATCTTGATAATAATTCATGTGTTATAGTAATAGACTATAAAGAAAACTTTAAAATAGGTGGGGGTCCTATAGAGACAAATAATTGTTTTTATGAGAAAATACCTATTTCTTTATTAGGATTTGCAATTGCTTTTAAAGAAAATGAGAAAATTAAATATGAGTATCATGACTTTTTATCTGAAATTTTATCTCATGACTCTTTGTTTTCAGGTCAGTGTTTGATAAGTCTGCTTAAAAATAATAAATTTAAGAATATTAAAAATATTAAAGTTTGGACTGATAATGGTAATCATTTTAGATCTTATGAATTCTTATATTATCTTTTTAAAGAGGTACCTAAAATTATAAAAGGAACAATTAAGTTTAATAGATTTGTTGAGTGTCATGGCAAAAGTATTGTTGATGGTCATTTTGGTGTATTATCTAAAATATTTAAACAAAAGGAAAATGAGATGTATATAAAAAATATAAATGATCTCAAAATGGTTTTTGAGAGAGAGGAAGAAAGAAAGGGTTTATATGAGTCACTTGTAAATAATTCAGATGTTTCCCAAAAAACCTTTTTTTACATCTATGATAGAAAATCTAGGCCTAAAAAAGCTGGCTTGAAGTCAAAGTATTTTATGTTAATCTTTCATATTTAATGAAAGATGGTGAGCTGTATGTTTCACCTTTGACATTTGAGGATGTTAAGGAGTACTCCAAAATAAATTATTGTGCAAAGTTCTGCACAGATGACAGAAAAACAAAGAGAGCTGATACTACTAAAGGATTAGTAGGACATGTTCATGAAGTTGGACGCATAACAAAAACTTATATTTCACATAGGGTAAATAGTCTTTTAAATACAACAACTTTTTTTCTAAAAATAACTAAGAAATTAATTATATGAACCAAATATAGGGTAATAGCAATTATGGCTTTGGGGCTGCTATTACTCTCCCATGCAACTCATATATTTGATTCTTGGCTTATTAAAATAGAAAAAAGGGTTTTTAGCAAAAATACAGTTAATAGAAATAAGATTTATTTTTATTATTTGTATATTTTACACCCTTAAACTTTTATTCAGTAAACTAAGCATTATATTAATGTTCAAAAAACATAAGTTTTTGACTTAAATGATACCAAAGAAGTTAAAAGTCTTTAAAATGCTTAAGCTGGTGCCTTGGCTTAATCTAACATGTAATGACCCTTATGTTAGAAAACAAAAACCATGACAATAAAACACAATGGAGTCAATTTCAACATTCTCAAAGAACCCAACCACCTAATTCTAAGAGATACAGCATTTGTCTAAGTCATAAATCAAGATGACTCTGAACATCTAACCAAAGTCAGTATCCTCCACATAATGAGGTACTCCAAATTTAATAATATACAAACACAAAAGATCCAATGCCCAGAACTTGCAGCACTCCTAAATGAATACGCTCATGTATTCAAGGAAGAACTCACAGAGTTAACCCCTGAACAAGAGGTCAAACATGGCATTGACTTATTCAAAGCCATGACCAAACCTGCACCCCTCTCCAGACTCTCCACCATGGAGACCCAAACCCTCAAAACACACATTGAGGACAATCTAGCCAAAGGATTCATTTGCCTGTCTGAATCCCCATGGGGGGCAGCGGTTTTCTTTGTAAAGAAGAAAGTAGGATCTCTCTGCTTAGTTACTGACTACAGAACACTAAACACAAGTACAGTAAAAAATAAATACCCACTTCCCCTCATTGAAGACCTCTTTGCAAGGCTCTCTGGAGCAAAAAATTTCTCAAAAAATGACCTCACATCTGGTTATAACCAAGTTGAAGTCAAAGAGAAGGACATACCAAAGACCGCGTTCCGCACACAATTTGTGTTGTTTGAATGTAAAGTAATGAACTTTGGGATGACCAACGCTCCCAAAACGTTTGTCACCATGATAAACCAAGCGCTAAACAGTCTCTCAAACACATTATGTTACCTCAACAACATCATCATATTTTCAAAAACAAAAGAGGAACACCTCACGCATGTCTGCAAGACACTCAATTGACTTGCAAAGCACAAACTATACACTAAGCCTAGTAAGTGCCAATTTATGGAAAAGGAACTCTTGTTCTTGGGCCACATTGTCGCTGATAGTGGCATCAAAGCAGACCCAGATAAAATAAAAGCCATAAATAACATGCAACACCCCACCTCTGTGAAACAAGTTAGATGCTTTCTCGGTATGATAGCTTACCTAAGGAAATACATCAAAGACTGCGGAAAGCTCACCACACCAATCAATGACCTAACCAAAGGTAATGCCAAAAAGAAATTCATCTGGACTCCAGAATGTGACAAGAATTTCCAACTATTAAAACAAGCTTTGATTGAAGCACCAATCTTGCAATACCCTAATAACAACAGGTGCTACAAGCTTGAGTCAGACGCTAGTGACACCACCATTGGCGTAGTCCTACGCATCTGCCATCCAGGGCAGCAAGATTTCCTGCCAGTATGTTACAAAAGCAGAAAACTAACAAACACTGAGCAGAGATACCAAATACACAATAAAGAATTGCTAGCAATATATCACACATGCAAGAAATGGAGATGTTACCTCAAAGGACACTTAAACATCCAAGTGCTAACTGACGACAAATCCTTAATCTATTTCAAAACTCAGACTGCACTTGCGTGGCACCAAGCCAAATGGATGTCCTTGCTGGAACAGCTTAGCCTGGACATCCAATACAAAAAGGGGGCAGAGCTGGTCACAGCCGATACTCTCTCTAGGCTATACCAGCCAAGAGAGGATCACCCTGACCACCTGGACCCTGACTGGCCCAACCTATACAACACTGAGTACAAGACAAAAGGAAAGGATCCCTCTACACATCAACTAACTCACAATACACTAGTAAGGAATGAAAAACATTTACACGTATCAAATGGCACAGTATACCAAATCATCAAAGATAAACACATTTCATACATCTTACTTGCACAAAGAGTTGACACTATATTAAGACACCATCATCTGCTAGGACACACAAAGGCTAACAACCTATAATAACACTGAAAGAGATAGTATGGTGGCCCAACCTGAAGCAAGACATAATCAATGGTCTAAAAAAGTGTACAGTATGTGAAAAATATGCCAGCACCAAGGCGCCACAGCCAACAGTTAACCCAGTACCTGACCCTGAACCATTTAAGGCTTGGGGACTGGACATAGTGGGACCCTTCCCAGAAACCAAAACAAATCAACATTTCCTGATTGTAGCCATCAACTTTGCCATCTGTTGGCCCATCTGCTGGGCAACAAAAGATCACAAGGCGGAAACAATAAATTGATATATCAATAAAGCAATCATAGCAGACTACAGCACTCCAGACTACATCATAACAGATGGAGCAAAAGAGCTAACAGGCCATGTATTAAATGGCAATCTAAAAACAAAAAACATCAAACACTCCACAACCTCGCCCTACAGGCCACATGCCAACAGTAGAGTTGAACACATTAACGGCAGCCTTATCAGAACCCTGGAGAAAATAATGGATGGCAAAGCCAAAGACACATGGCTGCTATAAGTGAAACATGCATTACTAGTATCCTGAGTCTGCACCAATCAAGGAACAGGCTATTCACCATTTGAGCTAACCTACAGATGCAACCCAGAAATAATTACCCACAATAACCAGCCATATGTAAAGATCCCCCCGGGGAAACCTCCCACAGTAGAACAGAAACCAGCTCTACAACACATACACCTCACAGCCAAACTGGCTGAAATAAAGAGACTCAAAACTCAAAAGGTAACCTCAACAGAGGACCCACTCCCCATCAACTCCCCCCGTCTGGATCCTAGCCAGGAACAGAAAGAAACTAGACTCAGTACACAGGGGACCAGGAAGAATCATCAGATACCAACCAGACAGGAACACTTATCTGGTTAAGTTCCAGGGTGCCAAAGAGCCCATCACCAAAAAGTACCACAGATCTCACCTCTGCCCTAGCAAAGGAGAACACTTGACCCAGTTGGTGCCCACTAGTAAACAACTCCAGGAACATCAGGCAGCAGCTGTCAAGACAAAGCCCCCTCCTGATGTACCTGAGTAACCCCTTAAGGAAGGGGTGTGTCAAAGGTCTGGATGTACAAGTATTCCAGCTATTGTCATCACACCTAACATCCAGTCATTGCTCAATTTGGTGCCTTTTCAATATACCATTCAACATACCTGAAATGGCAACAAACCAATATCACATGACTGTCCAGGTATCCAACAACTTGAACCCATCCAGCACATGACCAGCCCCTGAGTTTGGTCCAACTAATATCCCTGCCACAGCTAAATCTATATAAGTCTAAAGTATCATCCAATAAAATATACTTCTTCTCCTCCTACTTTTATATTTGAAGCTTCCCCAAAAAGGCGCTCCTTATCAAAATCAAATAAAAAATTCAATCTCAACAACCATGTTTAGAAATGAAATTAAATGAAATGTAAAATTGTCTAAACTGGAAATGATGCAATATTCTCCACTCCAAATCACTATTATAGCAACCACAAAACCATATAATGATTTATGAGCTACCCTCCTGATGACGCAGAATTTTTTTAAAAGTTTTTGGCCCCTGGTGTAGCCAAGGGGCCAAACAATTTCTTTCAAGGAAGAAAGGAGGGGGAAAGATAAACTATCAGTTTACTACACTATGTATTCATGGATTGCTATTAAGGATGCTTGATTAAAGTAGATTTCAGAAAATACTAATAATAAAATAGAATTATATATTACAATCTATTTTTATCACATTGCCTTTTCCTTGGTATGTTGATATTTCATTTGCTGTTGATAATGTGCTTGAATTTAATGGGATAGTTTCATCTCCAGTTGCCTTGGCAATAGGAAATCAAGCCACCTCTGTAACCACAGCTGGCCTTGGGGAGGCAACTGGAGGTAAAACTATTCAATTAAATTCAAGCACATTATCAGCAGCAAATGAACTATCAACACACCAAGAAAAAGGCAACATGATAAAAATAGATTGTAATATATAATTCTATTTTATATTAGTATTTTCTGAAATCTACTGTAATCAAGCATCTAAATTTTAGCTGTTCTAAAATAGAATAGGGTGATTTTGGAGAATGCCTATGATTCCTAAAAGAATTAGCAAAAATCTACTCTAGATCCTTTGACATCCTTTTTAGACACCCATAAATTAAAACTATTTCAAATTCCCCTCATTTTTGATTTGAAATTTGGTTCTTGGATTTGAAAATCCCGCAATTTCAGATTTTTTAATTTTTACATGATGTCTTTGATTTGTTTGACATACAGAAAATCTCAAATCATACATTAGAATCCCACATTTCTGATTCATGTATCCCACATTTGTTTGCTGTGCTTTGTCTTTTGTTAGTTGAGTTATCTGCTCAAGAGATTTGAAATTTGCCAATTTAAATAAATCAAAAAAAGTCAAATTAAATGTTTGATTTTATTAAATATTTTATTTTTCACTCAGCTGAGTTGCCTGCAAAAGTAATTTGAAATTTGGACCAAGGATTTGACAGTCCCGCATTTTTACGTTCAGGTTCTGAATTTATAGTGAGTTTATTTATGTTTTACTTAAATTTACTTTAGTTATAAAAAAATAGGGACAAGGTCCCTGAAGTGGCAGCCTTTACGCCCAGTTGGGTTTACAGGGGTTACCAATCATTGGTAGCCCCTGTAAAACAAACAAATAAATCAAAATGAAATAAATAAAATAATTCAAATGAACATGAATAATTTTGCAAATATTGAAGCAAAGAAAAAGGAATACTTGGCATCCGCAGGGTGCTTGCTATGAGTTAGTAGAGCAAAGCTAGGCAGAACAATCAACTTTAAGGAAATAAATGAAATTCAAGAGAATATCAAGATGAATTTTGATGAATATATTTACAAATGCTGTGAACAATTCCCATTTGCAAATATAAATGAATATGAAAAAAATCTAAAAAAACAGACTTTCAAATAGGACCAGAATATCTCAAAACTTAAGTTTTCAACAAAGTGTTTAAAGCATTATCAAATAAAGTTGGGGACACAGTTCTTGTGAATAAGTTCAAGCCTTTATTTAGTTTGTTTGCCAAGGCATGGGGGCAGATACAAGCCGGGCGCCCCCAGAACCATCTTCAAGTTCAGCAACATGTCTTACATCAACAGATTAGTTCATATATATAAAAAATTATGCATGTTTTCAGAAAAATATACCTCTCAAAGGATTCACGTTGCAACATACCTAGGAATCCTATTACACCAAATATTAAAAACAAATATTAAAAAGTTGGAGGACATACCAGTTCAAATAGACATATACTGATTAGCACTAAAACAACAAAAGACACTGCGGGGATACATGATAGTCAAGCACATCCTGTACAGCTCCTTTGCATTGGCATTGTTGTATGGGTACTATGTGCCTCCCAAAAAGCTCCTGTTAATCAATTTGCTTACCCAATTGCCTTTTATTAAGCATTCAGCAACCAATGGGGTGCTGAGCGCCACCCCTCTTGCAATTGCATCCAGAGTTGTCCACCACATACAAAAGTGTACATGGTTTCAATTAGACACATTAACAGAAAATTTAATTTTTGGGGTATAATACCCCAGAATAATCACATTCCCCTTTGCAATTAGCATCCCCTTAATAAATAATATTCTCTTGCAATTTATTTTTAATTTTTAATTTTATTTTAATTATAATTTTATTTTTTATTTTATAATAGTAATATTTTTTAGGTAGTATGCAATAATTTAGTAGTTATAATAAATCAAACACAGTTAATATTAAATCTAATTTATAATTTGTTTATTTAGTTGATTGCCAAGTACAGGTTTGTATATTATGTAGTTAAACAACAAGAGCTCTATTTATCCAAATCAAACTGCCCGCTCCACTTATGTTTAAACAAGTGCTTGTTTAGAACTTGAATTACTTTTTCCTATTATAATATGATTTGATAAATATATTCAACATGCTTAACCTGCATAATAAGTACTAATTAGTAAGAGATACATAAAATCATTGATTTTTGTGTTGTGTGGCTGTAGTGGCACTGAAATAATAAGATCTGGTGATAACTCACAAGGTCCAATCTGTGGCTTAAAAAAAGCCAAAGTACCAAAAAGGGCTACAATTATTTAAATAAAATTAATATATTTCTATCTTTTTAAATCTTTTTATTTGTTAGCTCAACAGTCAATATAATATTTAGTGCATTATAATAAAAATATGTATCTCTATATCTAGTATAATTAATTTTACTTAACTTTTGTATGTATTCTTATATGTCTATAATACAATTCAATGTCAAGTCATTATATAAATAATAATTTTCAAGTCCTATTAAAAACAAAATAAATAAAAATAAAAACAAATAAAACCTGGAGCGCTCATTTATCTGATTGGCTCAGAGTTGAGGGCTTTGGGGAGAAATGATTTGGAGTGCTTGTAAAAAGCCGCCACCACATCAGGTGGCATCACAAATTGACTGACCTCAAGAATATTGAAGAGATCTTTGGTGTCCTGTGGAAGCCCCGCTTTAATCTTATTTTTGATCCACCCAAAGACCTCCTTGATTGGATTAAGGAATGGAGAATATGGGGGAGGAAGAGAAGTCTCATTGGGCAGTCTGCAAGCTGGTGGCTAGAGGTGTGGCTATTTTTATCAATTGGCGGAAACTCATAAACAACCAGATCAACCTTATGAAGCTCAACATTATCCAACACAACAATGTTAGTTATGCCCTGGTAATTAATCTGAAGGTACTCCTTGATGGTTTGGAGAAAATCAAGGAATGTCCTGCTATTATAGGAACCCTTGATCATCTGGTATTGATCCAAACTTCAAGGAACAAGAAGCGCTACCATTGAATAGGTCTGGGAACAGACAGCTGCACAATGTGCTACATCATCCTTGGACCCTTTCTTGACCCACCCATGCCTAGACCTGAGTGAGGAAGAAAATGGCAGTTTGTCAATATAAAAGAACTGGACATTATTGGTCTGCTTAAGAGCCACATAGGTCTCAGCATAAATGTGTTGATCCTCAATTGTTTTTTTGCTGTTCCTTTTGTGCAGAGAAACTCCGAGGACCTTCCATGAGAAGCCCAAATTAACCATTGCTTGGTAAACAAGGGTTTTAGAGACAAAAAGCCCAAACTCCGTGGCCAACATCAATTGGACAGCAAGCGTGTCCAGGTGGCAATCCTTGGTCACCCACTGCCTGATTGCCTCAAGATGGGTGGGCTGAAGTAGTTTGGGCAGTCTTTTTGCCCTGGAAGATTCAGCAATTTTCCCGGTGTTGCTATATTTGATGTTGATGTTGCCAATATATCTGGACGTGACATCAAATTGGGATGCAATATCCCAAACTGCCATTCAACTGTTCAAGCAGTTGAGGAGAGCTTCACACTCACAATCTGTCAACCAATGCCGGCCCTTGGATGGTACCACAGCATCCTGGCTATCAGGCTCAACACAGGGGATGAGAACCTTTGTGTAGAAGGTGGGATCACTCTTACTTGCGGTGGCGCCATCAATAGTGAAATAGATCACATGTGCAAATGGCTCCTCAGTTGTGACCAATGGCTCATAGGAGGTATCAAGGACGCAGGGGCAGGAAGGGGCAACTCTTGGATCCAGAGTGCAGGGCCGGGTGACAACTGGATACACGGTGGAGGTGTAAGTAACCTCAGTGTTCCTGGTGACCCTGGTATAGGAGACTTTGGTGGCAGGCCTTGAGAGTGGCTTCTGTCTGGGATTCAGGCTGCTGTTCCTGGCTTGATATGCAGGAGGTGGTTTTCTGGCGCTAACACCTTGGGAGGCCTGTGTGTTGGAATTACTCCCCTTGATTTGTATTCTGGGTCTATTATTGGACCCTCTGGGATGCCCTTGTGAACAGGCTGTCCCATGGGCTGGTACAGGAGCTGGTTGGGAATGCAATTTTCTGTCCATAAAAATAAAATAAAAATATATTTTAGATTAAATATGTATTTATTTGGTTTTTTGGTTTATTTGTGAGTAGTTATTTTCTCTTGATTTAGCCTTGAATAGTAACAGAATTTCTATATCTGTGCTTTGAAGTGTATAATATTGTATCCTTTCTGGGTTTGGATAATTTTAAAGTTCAATCACTTTTTATGTCTAAACATGATTGTTGAGATTGAATTTTTTATTTGATTTTATCCAGAGTGGAGCTTCTTGATTTGGGTTGATTTGTCCTAGTTTCTTACTGTACATTCAATTTGGATTCCAGTTCCTGCAATTAATATCTGAGTTTACTAGTGGCATTCAAAAGTGATTTGAAATTAGGTTCATGGATTCAACAATCCTGCAATTTCAAAAAACATAGTAAACTTAATGAAAATGGTTGATAGATTTGAACGCTTCAAATCTGATTCCAGTTAATTCATTTTGTCCATTGGAAATATGCAGTTTAACTTAAAATTTGCAAAGTGTCTATGAGTTCCCGCATTTTTAAAAATTCAAATAAAAATAAAAAGAATCCAATTTAATTAAAAAAGGTCATCCCGCAAGAGTGATTTGAAATTTGGATCAAGGATTTGACAATCCCACATTTTTACGTTTAGGCTCCAAATTTACAGTATCAATATTTGTAATAAGTGTTAATGGCTCCCAAATATAGACACAGTCCAATTATAAAATTACAATGAAAAATGCCAAGTTTACAATGAATTTTATTATAAAGAATGCATTGAGTTATGCACATAACACTGGATTGACATTGCTGGCAATACAGCCCAGTATAGTTAACATTCAATAAAACATTCACAATTCATTGAATTATCAATACAATACTAGTTTCAAATAAAAAAGTTACATACTAAAAAATATAATCTACATGTTCTAATTCAGATAACTAGTTTAATGCAATTCTGGTGTATTTTTTAGTGTAGTATGTGTTGTAACTGTGCTGTTTTAGCAGAGTTACATGGGAAAAAATATTTAGAAGCTAGATAATAATCTTTATTGGGAGATAGTGATTATATAGTTCATGTGAATCAAGGATAATAGGAACAAGATTGGTGATCACACGGCTGGAGGAAGAAGGGGGTGGCTTGATCCTGATAATGAGTTAAGCGCCAAATTGAGGCATCTACTGTTAAGGATCATCATCTGTTCATGTTGTTGGATTTGGTAATTTGAGTTGACTTCCTAGTCTGGCTTTGGGTGATCAAATAATTGGATTGCAGGTCACAAACCTTCTTGATTGGAACCTTGCTGGCAGGTTGAGCCTGCGGTTTTGACACCCCCCCAGCTGAGGGTTGGCCTCCTCTGGGGGCAGGTTGTCAGGGAGGTTGTCAGGGGCCCGGGCACTGTATTGAACCAGTTGTTGTTTGGTGGCAGAAAGGGCGGTTTCTCATTGTTTCTGTCTTGCTTTGCAGAGTCATAGGCAATCATGATGTAGGGTCTTGTCTTGCTTATGTTTTCCAAGCCCTTGCACAAGGTAAGTGTTATTGTTGTTTACCTTCAGAATGATTGCTGGCCCCATCTTCTTGGGTTGTAGCTTGCTCTTATCAACATTTACGGCCCATACTTTGTCAACAACTTCATGTCTATTGCAGATGGGGACAAATGTCTTCTGTAGGCGTTCACTTTCTTTGGCTGCTTGCTTGCTGTTAGCCTCTACTACTTGAGGATCTGAGCAAGGGGGAACTTGACTTGAAATTTCCAACTTAGGTCCTGTCAATGCTTGAATGATATTTGGCTGTGTGCTGTATACCAGTTCAAACGGACTTTTTCCAGTGGATCTGTTCACTTGGATTTGGCACACAAGTAATGTAGTTGGTAGCTACTTATACCAGTCTTCAGGTCTCCCGGCAGTGAGTTTGGCTAGGGCTTGCACAAGGCTACCATTAAGCCGCTCTACGTGTCCATTGGCCTGTGGGTGGTATAGTGTTGTGACAGTGTGTTTGACCCCATTCTTGGTGAGGTATACATTGGTGTCTTTGGAGGCTCATTCTTTGCCTCCATTGATTATCAGGAGTTCTGGCTTTCCAAACTTGCTGATTCTTTCTTTGCCAATAAATTGTCAAACGTCAGTGCCGGTGTGTTCCTTCACCGCTTGGGCTACTGGCCACCTTGTTGCAAAGTCAATGGCAGTGATGATGTACTTTTTGTTGTTGTGCTTTCCTGGCATGGGGCCAACAATGTCAAGAGCCCATACTTTGAACGGTAGTTGGGCACAAATGGGGAGTACAGACTTTGGTGGTGTTTTGTTTTTAGCAAACTTTTTGCATACCTTGCACTGGTCTAGAACTTCCTGGACATTGCAGTATAAGGTTGGCCACCAGGCTTTATGCTTTAGGAACTCATATATATTTTGGCTCTTAGTATGTCCAAGATCTCTGTGGTAGAAAATAATGATGTCAACTTGCTGATGTGTGGGGATGTAGAGAATGGTCGTGTCATCTGTCATCTTTCTGTGAAGGGTCCTGTATACATCAGCAAAGAGGTGTTCATTCTTGATAACCGTTTCTTTGGTGATGTCAGTTGTGCCTGCAGGGAATCCTTTGTCTTTTGTACGTAGCACTAAGAGAGGCCAGTCTGGGTCAAGCCCATTCTCTCCTCTTGAAGCACAGACATACAGGTGGGACAGGGTGTCTTCCATGGCAAGCTCAGCCCCAGGTTTGTACTGGATGAGCATGTTAAAACTCTCCAATATTTCCATCCACTGCGCTTGGCGGCGTGACAGATTTGCTTGAGTCTTGAAATAAATGAGTGACTTGTGATCAGTTAGTGCTGTGATTTCTTCCTACTGTTCTAGGTAACAGCGCCATTTGATTAGGCAGTGTACAATGGCCAGCAGTTCCTTGCTGTGGATAGGGTATTGGCACTTGCCATCTGTCAGTTTGCGCAATTTGTAGGCTACAGGCAGGAAGTCACCATCACTATTCTTAATTTGTAGTACTCACCCAATTGATGCATCTGAAGTGTTGGTTTCCATCTGGTATTCTCCATCTTGTTTGGGGTATTGTAAGATGGGTGCTGTTGTGAGCTTTTCTTTGAGACGTCTAAAACAGAGGTCACGCTGGGGGGTCCATAAAAACTTAGACTTGGCACCTGTTATGGCGGACAAGGGGGTGGTCAAGACGCCACAGTTGGGTATGAAGCATTGTACATAGGCCACCATCCCAAAGAAGGTGCAGAGTTCTGACTTGTCCTTGGGGGGTGGCATTTTGAAGATGGCCTGTATCTTTTGACTGTTGGGTTTGATGCTGTCTTTTGAGACTATGTGTCCCAAGAAGGGTAGTTGCTCTCGGAAGAACTGGCACTTGGAGGGCTTGGCCAACAGTTTGTGCCGTGCCAAGGTTGCAAAGACTTCCTCCAGGTCTTTGTGGTGCTGTTCCACCAAGGGGCTGTAGACAATAATTTTGTCCAAGTACACTAGGGCATGTTTGCCTATGTGTGGCGCAAACACTTTTTTCATGAAGGTTATAAAGGTGGACGGGGCATTGGTCATGCCAAAGTTGAGTACCACACATTTTTAGGAACCATACTTAGTGCAGAAGGCTGTTTTGGGGATATCTTCCTTCTTGATAAAAATCTGATTATAGCCTGCAGTTAAATTAATCTTGGAGAAGACAGTGGCTCCTCCCAAGGTGTTGAAAAGGTCGTCAATCAGTGGCAGTGGGTAACAATTCTTAATGGTGACTTTGTTTAAGGCGCGGTAGTCTGTGACCAGGCGTAAGGTACCGTCCTTTTTACCCACAAAGAATATGGCGGCCCCAAAGGGAGACTGAGAGGGGCGGATAAGCCCTTTTTCTAGTGCCTCCTTGAGATAGGCCCGTAGGGTGTTGTCCTTGTTTGGAGTCAGTCTGTAGATGGGGTGTGCCTTGGGTACAGTCCCCTTGAGTTGGATGGAGTGTTGAATGTGTTTCTCAGGGGGCAGCCCAGGTAACGCTTCCTTAAAGATTTCTGGATGGCGGGCCACAATGTTGCGGTCCTGAGGCGTGGAAGTATCCTGGTAGTCTTTGAAGTGTATGATCTCATACTGACAGGAGTCCCAGTCAATTGCCTTCAGATTTTCCTTCTTGTCCAAGGTCTCAGTGATGCGTACAAAGACGTGGTTACGTAGGAGTTGGTCCACGGAGTCAGGGTAGATCTGGTGGTTGACGCCTTCACGCTTGATGGTCAACACAGAAGTTTCCCAGTCCATGTGAGGGTTGTTTTTTCTGTAAACAGTCTAGTCCCAGTACAATGTCAAACTTAAGGAAGTCAATGACAGGACCTTGGATGGTGGAGTAGAGGTTCTCAAGCATGACAGAGAAGGGGGCGGTTTCCTTTGTCACGGCAATGTGGTGTTCATCAGCCAGGACCATATTTTTAATCCGCAAAGGATTAGTGGCCAGCTTGAACTTATCCACAAAGCTACTGTTGACTAAGGTTCAATATGCGCCCAAGTCCAGGAGCGCTGAGCCTGTGTAACTGCAAAAGCGGAAAGGGTAAGACATCAATTTATTGGGATGTCTGGCAATAGAGTATAGTACTGGGTCCTCCAAGGGCACTTGGATCATTGGGCATTGGTCTACGTCTTTGGGTTGGTATTCATTGTTGGGCAAGTCAGGAGTTGCGTGGGGAGAGCTTGGCTTGCTTAGTGCTCTCCCCGGGCTTTTCCCTCATCTTGGTTGCCTTGTGTGGTGGTGACACAGAAATGGGTGCAATTTGACTGGCCATTGTTTCCATTTCCATGCCCATTTGAACCCATGGGTTTGTGATTGTTGTTGTTTCTGTTGCCTCCAGGAGGTGGTTGAGCAGAGCGCCCACTTGGATGGGAATTCTTGGGCCTTTCTTGTTCCCCAGTCTGTGCCTTGTGCAGAGCGTTGGATGTTTGTTCGGCTTTTTCTGCTTCACAGTACAGGCTTTGCAGGTTGGTCACCTGATCCAGGTTCACATGTCTCATCACATGCAACTTAAGGGCGTTGTAGTACATAAGGTGTGTGGCTGAGGTGTCAAAGGCCATGTCAGATGGAGAACAAAGACAGAGTTCCTTGTAGGCACAGGTGAGTTCTTTAACGGTGCCTGTCTGGGTCAGGTTCTTTACTTGGCGTATGATCATGAGCGCTGTATCTTTAAGCACAAACCTTGCCAAGAAGTCTTGCTTGAAGGTATCCCAATTCTTGTCAGTGTGCTCTTTGTGCCACTTGTCACACCAGGTGCCAGTATCATGGGTCAGACAAATGGAAATCTCTGCAATCCAAAATTGCTGTGGGCATTTCATCTGAGCCAGCTTGCTCTGGGCGGACTGGATCCATGCGGCGGCGTTGTCATTGTTGGCCCCGGCAAAGGGTTCCAAGGCAGCGCTTTGAAGCCTTTGCGCTACATAGGCGGGCATGGTGGCTTCATTGGCTGGTTGCGGCATTGAGGTGGGAGCCTGAAAGAAACCTTGTGCAGACATGGCGTTGAATGCAGGTAGCGGGATTACCGTGTTTTGATATAGGACAAAACCATTGGGTATCTCAGTACCAGGAGTATACAGAGTCCAGTTGAGCAGGAAGCCAGACATGATTCTGTTGAGGATTTGTTGGCCGCAGCTTGTGAGAGCAACAGGCGGAATTTTTCAAGATAAGGTAGGATGGAGAACTGATCTGTGCTACCAATGTTGTAACTGTGCTGTTTTAGCAGAGTTACACAGGGAAAAATATTTAGAAGCTATATAATAATCTTTATTGGGAGATAGTGATTATATAGTTCATGTGAATCAAGGATAATAGGAACAAGATTGGTGAGCACACGGCTGGATAGAAGAAGGGTGTGGCTTGATCCTGATAATGAGTCAAGCGCCAAATTGAGGTATCCACCAGGAAGGATCATCATCTGTTCATGTTGTTAGATTTGGTAATTTGAGTTGACTTCATAGTCTGGCTTTGGGTGACCAGATAATTGGATTGCGGGTCACAAACCCGCTTGGTTGGAACCTTGCTGGCAGGTCAAGCCTGCGGTTTTGACATAAGCTATTTTTTGTATAATTGTGAGTTATTTGTATTATTTGCAATCATTTTAAATAAATGTACTATTTTCTATAATTTCATGATCATGTGTTGATGGTAATAATATATAAACCATTATTTATGATGTAAATCAAACAACATGTCTAATATATACAGCCTGATAAATGAATTAGAAGAACACCTGAAAAAGGTTGTTGAAATTGAAAAAACTATTAGGGAACTAGTAGCAGGAAAGCTTGGCAACGGGGGGGCAGCCACTAATCCAATCAAAAGAAATTGCTTTAAATAAATTGGGAAATATAATAGATGAAAAGAACAAAAAAACTATTGAATCTTTGGGGGAAAACTTTATCAAGTTTAAGTTTCAAGATGCAAGCTACAGTAGTTTTAAAAGCTATGGCGACAACCAAAAATACCCCAGATTTAAACAAAATGATTTCAGATTTGAACAAAATCCAAGTTGCGCAAGATTCAGGATTCAAAAATAATTTAAATATTTTTGGTTAATAAATGAACTGTCAAACAAAAAACAAAATTTCACTAGCCCATTATAAAAAATTATAGCAAATATCAAGCAGTGTTGTTTAAACCACAAAAAAATGAACTGATGCAACAAGTGAGATGGATGGATGCTGTTTCAGAGTATATTATAATCCAATCAGGAGTCATATGAGGCACCAACAAAAGGACTAAAATGAAACAAAATTAGAGCAATTTAGAAGCAAGATTCCACAAGCACAAAACAAAATGAAGTTACACAAGATGTTTAGTATGAGCAGCCTAAAATAGAAAAGTAACAGTTTTACAGCCAATCAACAGCTATGCAATTTAGAAACAGAGGCATTTCATTCATTTTCATGGCTTCTGAATTGTGTATAATGGTTTTGAGAACCTTTCAAATATGAACTCAATATTATAATAAAAATAAAACATTGATTTTTAAAATTTTACTTTTAGTGATTTTATCCTAGGTTTTTTACAATGTTTTTACTAGCAATATCTTTGACGGCACAAGCAGCCAAGCCAGCAGCAGCCAAGCCAGCTTCAATGGAGGCAAGGCTCAGAACGTGGAAGCACCTGTTTACACCTAAGCCTTTGAGGCGGGTAACAAGGAAGCTGACCTGTACCTGACCACTGACCCCTATGGCTTTGACTTGTTCAGTAGTCACTTAGTGTCTAGCTCTGCCCCTGCTCCCATACCCACCCCCGCACAAGCTGCCTGTCAACCAACCAATCAGGATGGCAACCTTGATTTAGAACAACCTCCTGCCACCAGCCAACCTGCCCCCTACAGCCAATCAGGCTTCAGCTCCCGCAACCCAGCACCCCAAGCAACAAATCATCACCACCATAAATTCTCCAGGAAATTGTGGCACTGAACCTGCAGGGTCTGTCATGGGATCAAATTGCCGCCCAGTTGCAATTCACCCAAGCCACCATAATGCAGGAGTTCAACAACCTAATGAACAAGGGGAATCTGATTGGGACAGCCAAGAAGCTCAAGAAGGCCCCTGAATCATAAATATCTGAGGCATACCCAATCATGCTTGACCTCCTCCAGCAGGATCCCAAGCTTACCTTGACCCAGGTCTGGAAGCAACTTGCGCACCATGGAATTTGGGTGTCTGAGCGCATAGTGCAGCTCTGGATGTATGGGAAGGTGGCTTCAATACAGATTCTTACCAATTATGCCGGCAACCAATGGAATGGCGCTGAGGATTCCCTGTATGACACTGCCATCAAATCAACCCTGGTCTGATGCTTGACTAGTCTAACAGATGACATCATCTTCATCTCCTACTACAAGCTATCAATAGCTTTTGATGATTTTGGCAAGCAAGGAAGAGCCGCTGCCAAGAATAGAAGAAAGAAGGTCAAGAAGGGGACGTTTATTGGTGCATTTCTGGTTGTTTCAGCCAAGGGTTTTGTCTACTATCAAAAAAACCCAGATTTCATTGATGGGTACTTGTACAGCCACATCCTCAGTGGATTACTCAACTCCTGGGATGGCTCAAATTCCAAGTACCAGGTTTTTTGAGCCACCAGATAGAGGGTAGCTCCACCGCACTCAAGGTCATCCAGGAATGCGGGCACCAGGCCTCTGTGTACCCTGCCGGCTATGCAGACATCCATCTGGGTGATGTTGTTTTCTTTAATATTGGAGATACACTCCGGGAGCGCTGCCATCAGGCTTACAATGACCTTTATCTTGGGGTCCTTGACCACAATTCTCTCTTTGGTCACCAAATTGTGGCTGACTTGTTTGCCCAAATTTTCTTCCACATGAACATGGGCAACCAATCATGTAAGGATAAGCGCCTCCCACCCCATGCCACAGCCACCTACCAGCCCATCCAGCCAATGACAGATGAGGAATACACCAAGTTGTATATGGTGGCTATCATGCGCAATCCTTCTACCCCTACCCCTGCCACCCCACCCCCACCTTCCAGCCCCACCCACCCAATCCCAGACCCCCCAGTTCAGCACTGCCTCTACGTCTTCCTTCCTGCGCTATTCTGCCTCCTAGGCATCACTCTTTCCTGCCCCAATAAACCCCCTGTTGCCAAACATTTTCTATTTATTAATCTTTATTTTGAATTTCGATTGTTCATGTTCTCTTTGTTTATAGTTGGCTATATTCTTTTTTTTCAGCTTATTTCTATAAAATCATATATTTACCATGTTGTGTATCTAGATCCAGAACATAGTTATTTTTAGCACTTTGCACAGCCCCCTGTGAAAATATTAACAACAATTTGGTGATCAGCTAAATTTGAATTAGAAAATTATAGGTTAATTGATTTTAGATAAAGCTGTTACTGATCTGAATTCAAAACCTTAATGATAAACTTTAAGCCAATCAAGAGCTAAGTGATAAAGTGATTATTGTGACATAAAGGGTCATTCAATCATTCTTTGATGCATGTGCGCTAATTAATATGATTGGCTTGTTGTTTTGCCATTGTGCGCCATTGCTGCTGTGGCAAGTTGTTGATGGACTAGCGTAAATCAGCCGCTGGATTAGCACTAGTCTACCAACAACTTGCCACAGCGGCAATGGTGCACAATGGTAAAACAACCAGCCAATCATATTAATTAGCAAAAATGTATTAAAGAATTATTGAATGACCCTTTATGACACAACAATCACTTTATCACTTGGCTCCTGATTGGCTTAAAGTTTATCATTAAGGTTTTGAATTCCGATCAGTAACAATTTTATCTAAAATCAATTAACCTATAATTTTCTAATTCAAATTTAGCTGATCACCAAATTGTTGTTAATATTTTCACAACGGGCTATGCCAAGTGCCAAAAATAATATGGTAATCAAGGAAACAATTCCAACACAAAGCAAACAACACATATCAAGATGAGCGTAAAACATATACACAATGGGTAAAAAGATGGGATAGTTTAGCAAACAAGAAAAAAAACAAAAATAAACAAAGATGCAATAGTATCAGAATAATACAGATTTTATTGGGATGAAAGCTATAAAAACATATGGAAAGGTTAGCAAAAAATCAATGAGAGAATTGGAGAAGATGCTAAAAGACCTCAACTCAGCAATTGCTGAAATTAAAGAGATTGTCCGCAAAGTCAAAGCAAGAGTTAAGTCTGCCATCCTTGAAGGGGGAAAAATAGACAAGGTGTCTGAAAAGGCCCTTATGACCAAAATACCAGACACCCCAGAGAAGACAATCAAGCGCTTACTAAATATTCAAAAAACTGTGGTTGAGGGCCTCCAGTTCAAGTCATTTGCCCTCTGCGCTGTCTGTCTGGACAGATGACCCTGAAATGTATGCCCATATCAAGCTGGCCAAGCGTGCCAGAAAAGAGGACACAGAATTGCCTGCTTAACTTCTTGTGCCAAGAATGGCCAAGCTGTCCAAGGCTGCGGGCAAGGAAGAAACACAAGAGGTTACCTAAAAAATAAAATTAATAAATTTTCAAAATACTTACCTTTTTTTCTTAGAAAACATAGATGGTGAACTCCGCCAGGTCCTGGTCACTTTTGCCCCCCACCTTCTACACCAACTTTACCACTCATGTGGCCAAACAGCTGTATCTGTCTTCCCTGTCTTGGGGGAGGTGGAGAACCACATTCACAGGTCCTTTCCTATATTGCGGGAGGCATCGGCCAGGCTGACACATGGCTAGGGGGCATCTGAGTGGGCAGTTACTGCCTACAAGGATGCCCAACTAGTCCACCTAGACCTGGTATCACTCAGTGGAGTTTACTGTATAAACTCCATCGAGCTTGCTTGGGACGTCCTGGAGATGCTCCCAATCAAGAATTTACTGGAGATGGGCCGGTCCCATGCGGCTACTTGCTTCTGCTTCCCAGTGGAGCACACAATATTTTACCTGTTGGAGAACTTTGGGCGCGTGGTGTCAAAATTGGCTGTTGCAGACGCAACAGCTGTCAAGAAAACCAAAATCCTCCTGGCAGACTTTGGGCTGGCCTGGAGTGCCAACAAGACAGGGGTCTCTCAAGAAATGATGCTGACCTTTGCTAAAACCAAACATGAGAAAAAAATAAGCACAGTATACAATAAGCTGTGTGAGTTTACTGAAGCCTTTGCTGGACAAAGGCTTCATCTGGTGGTTTATCTGGGGTTCCTGTTTTACTTTGGGATGAGCGCTGATGTGGAGGATCTTGACGGGGTCCTCCTAGGGATCAACAAGGCCAGGCTCTCCCTGGATGGGAAGAAGGTCCCCCCAGGTACAACTCGGTGGATCACGTGATACAAGATGCCCTGGTCCTGGCAATGATTTACAGGTTTGCAGCCCCGCCAGAGAAGCTGCTCCTACATTCCCACCTGACCCTTCTCCCTTTTACTAGCCACCAAGAATATTTTAACCAGGGTGTATTCACTGTTCACAGTGTGGCAGTGGAGGTTGTGCGCCACCTCCATTGCAGAGTGGGTACATACTGCTGAACCCATTATAGGTGTTCCTAATTTTTTTCTATATCAATAAACATCTTTATACTCTAGATTATTTTTAATGTAATTAATTTTTTAATATTTATTTTAGCAAACAAGATTTGCAAAATATATTGCGGAAACAGTTTTCATAAAAGCATAAAATTATATGTTACTAAAATAAATTCTAACTTGTACATTTTAAGTTTAAATTTTTTAAAACTATTTTTATATTTATTTGACAAAATTAATATAAATATATTCATATAATCCAGTATCAAGCGTTTGGGATAACCTCAGATGGCATAATAAAAATAATATAAAATAAAATAAATAAAATAAATAACTTACCTCCATTGATGGTCTTGCCAAATGTGATTGTGGGCTTAGAAGCTTCTAAATATAAAATGATAATTAATAAATCTTAAATAGTAAATTAGAGAATATAAAAAAGTTGGAAAAGCTAAGCTTTAATTGATTGGCTGTTTGAAAAGGCATGTGGGGATGAATAAATCAGTGTGGCCATAGAATTTGGCCATAGTCTCAGCTGGGAGGGTGTGGATCCCAGCCTGCAGCAAATCAAACAGGTCCTCGGTCCCAGTTGGGGTCCCTAGCTTGAAAACTCACTTGAGCCACCCAAAGACTTCCTCAATGGGATTTAGGAAGGGCAAATAGGCAGGGAGGAAGAGAAGGTGCAAATTTGCTGTGGCCAATTGCTGGGGGCCCACTGCAATGCTAGTGTCAATCATTGGGAATTCCTCAAGAATATCAGCCACCTTATAGAGATCAACATTGTCCAGCACAATGACGTTGGTGAAGCCCGGTCTTGTGTGCCTCAGGTGCTCCTGGACCAATTGGAGGAATGATATAAATGTCCTGCTGTTATGAAAACCCAATATCATTTGGTAGAGCTCAAACCCCTTTGGACCAAGGAGAGCCATCATTGAATAGGCTGTGGCGCAGACTGCAGCATGCCAAGCCATCCTGTCATTTGAGCCTTTTGGGACATAGCCATACTCATTCCACATAGACAAGGCAAATGCTGATTTTTCAATGTAATAGAATTTCACCGTCCCCTTGGCTTTGAGGGCAGTGTACGCCTCTGCATATTTTTTCCAGGTCTTGAAATTGGCTGGGCTGTTTCTGTTGTAGGGAGATACCCTGAGCTTTTTCCAGGAAAATTGCATTCCCTTCACCAGATGTTAGTAAAAGGAAATTGAAGCCTCAATGCCAAAAGTAGATTTGACCATGGCCTGAATATTTGCCAGTTCAAAATGGCAGTCCCAGGTTATCCACTGGCGGATTGCTCATTTGTGCTCCTTGGTGAGCATGGTAGAAATGTGCAAGGATTTTTCCCCAGCAAGGACTTGACCTGTGTTGATGAACTTGTTGAAGGTCTTTCTGGCGTACTTGGGATCCACTCCAACAAGGACTGCAGCTGCCTTGTAATTTCCTGATTCACGCATTAGCTTAAGCAGGATGATGCGTTTGATGTTAGGGATGCACTTCTGGGCGGGCGTTTTAGCAGTGGGGATTGGCTTGTTGGCATTGGGCGCAACACAGGTCATAGATACCTTGTTGTATAAGACTACAACCTTTTTGAGCACTAGCTGTTCCTCATCAGTTTGGTAGAACTCAGGCTCCTTGTCCTCTTCCTGGTTGCCATCACTGACGTAGGGCTCATAGCTAGTATTAAGTACAGGCTTCACCTTCTCCAGCAGAGCCAACGGGACCAACTCTTGCCAGTACACAACGTCAAACACATACAAAGTATGTTCTACCTCCTTGTTTCTAACCATTTTGGTAGTGGTGACTTTGGTTGGCTTCCGGGTCAGCTTTGGGACCTGAGGGTTTATGCTCTGCACCCTAGCAGCTTGTGCTCCTTGAACCGGCTGTGTCAGTGCAGCGTCACTGTGGAACTCTCCTCTCCTGCCTCCCTTCTGAGTAGGCACTTGTGTTGTACTAAGTCTATTCTTTGACCCGCGGGGCAACCGCAACCGTGGCGCACAACGGGTGTATTGGTACTCTGTTGTGTTTTTTCCATTTTAAAATTTAATGAAATATTAAATAAAACTTAATTAAGTTATATACTGGTTCTTAATTTTTGTTTTTTATCTGAATATGGATATTTGATTAGTATTTTTCCCACCCAATATCCCAATTATAGATTTTTTATTTCTTAGTTGTTTTTGGTTTTACAACGTCCATTTTAGAATACTCAAAAAAATTCACCCATTTTCTAGATTTTACTGCCAAATTCAAACACCCAACACAATATTTTTAAAATTTATGTTTCAGATTGTGTGTCCTATTTTAGACACCTTGGTATCATTCTTGATTACAATCCATTGTACACACTGAGTGAGTTATTTTGTTTACATAGTGAGTTGCTATTGTATTTTGTTTTTGGATTGAGTTTTGATACACTGCGCTTGGGTGTATTTTGTCACCAATTTGCATAGTAAACATATGTACACCAAAAGTCAACTCACATAATTTTTTTTGTGAATCCATGTATTTTGGAATATATTTTGAATGGTTTTGCTTTACGCGTGAGCACTTCTTTTCTGTGTTGACCCATTTTGCCCATTAACACCAAAAATCCCTGTTAACAGAGTGTATATTTTAACCTGATAGTTGGATTTTGTTCAAATCTGAAATCATTTTGTTTAAATCTGAGGTATTTTTGGTTTTTGCCATAGCTTTTAAAACTACTGTGCAATACTTTTGAATTCTGGCAAAGTGCCAGGGAAATTAATCAAAAAATCAAGCTGATTGAAGGAAATGCATATTCAAATGAAATGAACAGCAATGAACAGAATAAAGAGGAATCAAATCAAAAAGAAGAAAATGAACATGTTCAAATGGAAACTGATGAAAATGAAGGCAATGCAGCAAACTCAAGAAGCAGAAGCGCTTCAAGAAATAATGAAAATTTATCAAATGAAAATCAAGAGGAAGCACAAGTTGCATGGAAAATAAGGAATATCAAAGCAAGGAAATCAAATTAAGAGCAGCCAACACTCATGAAGCTCACCAAAGGGGCACCTGTGGCTGAGGGGGCCGCAGGGGAAAGAATTAGTAAGTTTTTTATTTATTTTTTACTTACCTTATTTTAGTCACATCAAGAAATGGGGGCAAAGTTGTTGAAGTGGCAGCATACACACCAAGGGGTGTGTATGGGGGTTACCAATCATTAGTAGCCCCAGTAATTCAAAGGAATCAAAATGAAATTCAAAGAATAATACAAATGAATATGAATGAATTTGTAAAGAAAGAAGCAATGAGCAGGGAGTATCAAGCTCCCAAAGGAAGCTCAACCTGGACAAGGAAAGCATATAAAATAGGATTAAATATCATTTTCAATCAAGTGAATAAAATACCAATGAATTTTAGAATGAATTTTGACAAATATATGTATGAAAGTGTTCAAAGATTTTCTTTTTTAGATATGAATTAATATGATTGTTGCAACTGAACCAATTAGAGTTCAGTATTTGATTGAGGAAGACAACAGTCTAATAAAAAAGACAAGAATGAATAGAATAAGGTATCATTTATTGTGGAATATTGTGGTTAATATACTATATGGGGAAAGATACCAGGCCAGAGGGGGTGGCACAGTAGCAGGTTCCATGTAAGGTTTGAAGCTAAAGAATAACTTGTGCGGGGATCAGCATGTTAAATTGGTAGCGCTTCTAATTAGGAGAAAGTGCCTGCAATTTGATATTCTCATCAGATTGGTTCATGTTGTTAGATACGTCAAGGGGCAACTCATTGAGTGGCCCCTGTGTATTGTAAGATACATTGGCAGGCAAGTCTGGAAACTTGGTTGAAACAATGGGAACCCTTGATCATCTGATACTGGTCCAACCTGTGAGGACCAAGAAGCGCTACTATGGAATAGGTCTGGGAACAGACAGCTGCACAATGTGCTACACCATCCTTGGACCCCTTCTCAACCCACCCATGCCTAGACCTGAGTGAGGAGGAAAATAACAATTCATCTATGTAGTTGAACTTTATGTTGCCAGTCTGCTTTAGAGCAATATGGGTCTTGGCATAAATGTGTCAATCCTTGATGGTCTTCTCTCTGTTCCTATTGTACAGAGAAACTCCCAGTACTTTCCTTGAGAAGCCCAAATTGACCATTGCTTTGTAGACAAGGATTTTGGAAGCAGAAAGCCCAAACTCTGTGGCCAGCATTGATTGGACAGAAAGTGTGTCCAGGTGACAATCCTTGGCTACCCAATGTTTTATTGCCTCAAAATGCACAGTCTGCAAGAGTTTTGGCTGCTGTCAGGGCCCAGAATTCTCTGGACAGCCAGCTGGCCTTCTTAGAGGCCAAACAACCCATAACCCACAGACTGGAAACCTTCACCAATTAACTCCCAGAGAAAAACTACCCCCTTTTGATTAACAAATGTCCCAGGATTTGTGAGGCACACAGGCCTTGAATCCCTGGCTTCAATTCTACTAATGAATTCAGCCCACTTAATTATCGGGAAATGACACATTGGGAGTGTGATTGTTTGATTGTGAAATCAGGCGCTCAGTTGCTTGCAGGTTCTATAAATAGCTGTGACATCTTGGCATGCTGCAGCTCAAGCAAGATTCCTGTTATAACAACCAATGATCATCCACCTCCAGTCTCAAGTACGCAAATTCCTGTCAAAATCATAAGTTTAACTGAAATTGATGCCATCAGATCTCTGGGGGCACAAAAGGCTAAAAAATCATCAGTAAGTATAAGTAGTGAGTAGGGAAAGCCCTCCTAACTGTTGACATCTTGAAATAAAATATTATATGCCCAGAACATATTATTTTCTTGTAGGAATTATCTATTTTACTCTAATATAATTATTCTGTTTGAATCTATTTATGAATCTACTACACATTATAAGCACACCTATCCATTCCCACCTGGATCTCCCTTCTGGCCATCCAAGAGTGACTGTACCACTCAGTATGAAGGAGATTCCTATTACTCCCCCCTCCACCCAACGCGCCTCCTGCTCAGGATTTCAGTAAGTTGGGGTTTATCTATATCACAGTATTGGGGCTGACCAACCAGGTTGTGCCCCATGCTAGGAGTTGGCGCCCCCTAGCTACTGCAGTCAACTACCTGGTCAGAATCACTCCTATTGTGTACATGGCCTTCCAGACCCGGCCTGCCTCCCCTATGGGAATCCAGCTGGACTCTGGTATGGGCTGTGACAGCTGCCACTTAGCCTTGACAGATTTGGCAATTTGCTGGGTGTTGCCGTATTTTTTGTTGATGTCACCAATATATCTGGCTGTGACATCAAATTGGGACGCAATATCCCAAACTGCCATTCCCCTGTTCAAGCAGTTAAGAAGAGCTTCACACTCACTATCTTTTAACCAACGCCGGCCCTTGGCAGGTACCGCAGCATCCTGGCTAGCAGGCTCAAGACAGGGGATGGGGACCTTTGTGTAGAAGGTGGGATCACTCTTGCTTGTGGTGGCACCATCAATGGTGGAATAGATCACAGTGCAGATGGCTCTTCAGCTGTGGCTAAAAGCTCATAGGACGTGTCAAAACGTGGCAGCATGCAATGGCAAATCTTGGATCCAGAGTGCGGGGCCGGGTGACAACTAGTACACAGTAGAGGTGCAAGTAACCTCATTGTTCCCGGTGACCTTGGTTTGGGAGACTTTGGTAGCAGGCCTTGAGAGCGGCTTTTGTCTGGGATTCATGCTGGTTGATTGGGCCTGGGACACGGGAGGTGGTTGGCTGGCAATGACACCTTGGGAGGCCTGTGTATTGGCATGACTCCCTTCAAGTTGGGTTCTGGGTCTATTCTTGGGCTCTCTGGGACACCCTTGTGGACGGGCTGCCCCGCAGGCTGGTGCAGGAGCTGGTTGGGAACAGGATTGTCTGTCCATATGAAAATAAGATAAAGATATATATTTTATATTAAATATGTATTTATTTAGATTTCAGGGTTATTTGTGGGTAGTTGTTTTCTCTTGATTTAGCCTCAAATAGTAACAGAATTTCTGTATCTGTGATTTAAAGTGTATAATATTGTATCCTTTCCAGGGTTGGGTACTTTTAAAGTTTAATCACTTTTTTAGGTCCAAACATGGTAATTGAGATTGAATTTTTCATTTGATTTTAGTCATGATGGAGCTTCTTTATTTGGGTTGGTGTTTCCTAGTATGCTTACTGTACATTAAATTTGTATTCTAGTTCCCACAATTAATATTTGAGTTTACTAGTGGCATTCAAAAGTGATTTGAAATTTGGTTCATGGATTTGACAATCCTGCAATTTCAAAAAACATAGTAAACTTACTATAAATTCAGAACCTAAACGTAAAAATGCAGGATTGTCAAATCCTTGGTCCAAATTTTGAATCACTTTTGCAGGCAACTCAGCTGAGTGAAAAAATAAAATATTTAATAAAATCAACCATTTTTTTACTTTTTTTGATTTATTTAAATTTGCAAATTTTAAATCTCTTGAGCAGGTAACTCAACTAACAAAAGACAAAACTCAGCAAACAAATGTGGGATACATGAATCAGAAATGCGGGATTCTTATGTAAAATTTGAGATTTCCTGTATGTCAAACAAATCATAGACATCATGCAAAAATTAATGAATCTGAAATTGCGGGATTGTCAAACCAAAGAACCAAGTTTCAAATCATAATTGCAGTGAATTTGAAATAAATATAATTTATGGGTGTCTCAAAAAAGATGTTAAAGGATCTAGAGTGGATTTGTGCTGATTCTTTTAGGAATCACAGGCATTCTCAAAAATTACCCTATTCCATTTTAGTGCGGCTAAAATTTAGATCCTACTATTCACAAAATTAACATATTTAACAATAAAATTGACTAAAATATACACTCCTCTTTTTGAGTTTAAGTTTTTTAATAAAAATTTATTATGTCTTCTTCCAATAACAACCAAGTCAACAAGCTGTTCCCTGGGCTTGACAAAATCATGCAGGGCTACGCTGGGTCTTCTAATAGTGAAGCCTCCCTCTATGGCCACTCCCAACCTGCAGGCCCCTCCGCAAGCACTACCCAGGAGTGTGTTATTTCTCCTGCATCTTCAAGCATGGCCCTGTTTGCCCATCACGCACAGGCAGCTGTTAACCCAAATCATACAGCAACACTAGCATCCAGAATTGACCAAGTGAGCCATGGGGCCACCAATGGAAGCCAGAATCCAGAAACAGCCAATCAGATATCACTGTCTGGTTCTCAAGGCAGACACACCCTGCCTCCAGCAAATCAGCCTTCAAGACACAGAAGAAAATTCATCACTCCTGAGATTGTTCTTGAAATGGTTGAAAAGCAAGGAATGCTTATATCCATCAGGGAAACTGCAGCCACAATGGGTTTTGCAAAGTCCACTGTGGCTGCAACCCTGCAAGCCCACGCCAACTGTGGCCCCCTACCAAGAAGACCCCAACTGGTGCCTGTACTTTGACCAAAGGTGAAACAGCCCATCCCCTTATGATGGCTGTTATGGAACGTGATCTGCAGATGCCCCTGGTCCAGGTACGTCTCCAGCTGGGACTCCACGGCATCTTCACCAACAAAAGAACGGTGAATTTGTGGATGCACGGAGTTGTTGTTGCCACCAGAATCCTATCCAATCAGGTTCTTGGTGGCTCTAGTTTGGTGGATACTGACCCATACAATTTGACCATCATCAATTTTATTAAAGGGAGGGCAATGAGGGCCCTTAATGACGTAATATTCCTGTTGTATGCTAAGATCTTGGCCAGTATCTAAGACTTTGAAGAGAAGCGCATCCAATCTGACGTGTACAAGCGCGGCTCAATCTTGTATTGTTTTGTTGGGGGTTTATTGGCAGTTTCCCCATTGGGCGTCAATTATTACTTGGCAATATCAAATACCGCAGATAGGTATGCCTACCAGACAGAGCTCAAGGCCATGCTGGAGGAGTGGGCCACACAAAACACCGTGCACACAGTTGTACTGAGTGCTAAGATGGAGCAGCGGGAATGGGTAACCCAAGAAATCAGGGCTGCAGAACATACCTGTTGGTCCTACCCCATCAACCACGCCAACATGCATCTTGCAGATGTATGTCTCTACAATTTTGGTTCTGCCCTCAGGCGCTTAAAGCCTGTCACCTACAACAAACTATGCACCCAAATTGATAAGGGGTATGAGCTTTTCCCTTCCGCGTCCGTCCAGGACTTATTTGATCTCATCATCTTCTATGCAAGTGATAGTGATAAGTCCAGAAAGGACCCCCGCCTCCCCCCACGCCAGTTGTTGTATTTCTGCGTAGAGTTGGTAGTTGCTTTCACTTAACTCAATATATGATTCTCCTATTACTAAAGATTAGGTCAAGATAAGTATCTAGCCTAATGCGTATAATAAAGTTAAAGTATGTAAATTTGATCTTTTATTTAATCAATCAAGAAGGGAGTTATATAGTAACAGAAGAGATTAACAAGAGGTACAGAATGCCAGGATCATCTGGTTACAGCCTTGTTTCCTCTATCCTTAGCCCACTAATAAACTAACAATTGGCTGATCATTGGTTAATATGAACTTAGGATACAACTTAGTTGATTATTTGACCTTGTTATCATCCAGGGCAATAGTACCATTGTTCCATGGTTCACCGAGCTTAATGGATCAATTGCATGATTATAGTGACGGCTAGTTTACAACCAATCACTTCACGACATTTCCCCCCACTAAACTAGATGTTACGGTAAAAGTATTTTTAACTTTCTCCAGTATGGTAAACCACCCAAAAAGGAATAGGAAACCAGTGGTGCGCTATACCAATGTTCCCAAACAGAGGATCAACCAAGCTCAAAAGAGAATAGCCAAAGTTCCAGTTGTAACCGCTCACAAACACTCACCCGTTCTAGATTTGGAGGAAACAGAATTCCCCAAAATTTTAGGAGGCAAGATAGATGCAGCCTTCTGTAGTACCTCCAGTACTGTCTCTTACAAATCCAGTAACTCTTCAAGTAAGTCAGGAACACAAGACTCCGGTATGCCTACGTCCAACCATCTTTCAACAATTGCAAAGAAAAGAAGTTGTAGTAATAAAAGTAAGACAACTTCCACCACTCCAACAGATAAGATCAATGAACCTGCTCCAAACTTAGCCAATCTACTCAATTCTCTGAACAAAAATGAGGTGGGCATTACTCTCATAACAGTCCAAGAAGATAGTCAAGGTTTTTATATTAAACTAGCCATCCATCTTCATTGGGAGAAGTTTCCCATCCTCCAATTTTGTGGCCCAGTGGTTATGTGGTCTACTCTTATGCTGGCCCTCAAGAATCCTTATGTAATCTTGACAAAGGGACTCAAAGCAGGGAACAATATTCATTGGCGTATACCTCAGGTGAAACTTGTAGGGTATGCCCAATTATGCCTACAGATCTTCTCCTTTGATTGGAACTACTTGATGGACAATCAGATCTCTCATGCCCTCAAATTTCTTGAACTGGTCTTTTTGGCATGGTCTGATCCTTGGTCTGCTGTTGGCCTGGTGCCCTTATGGCATGGGTCAGATAGCCATGAATACTGTTTGCAAAGAGCAATGGGTACTGCACTAGAGCTCTTAAGTTACAATTGAGCAGTTAGTAGACAATCCATGACATTGGTTGGAAACTTGGTGCTTAGTGGCTCCAAGGTTGTGTATCACCAAAGGCTTCACCATATGCCCAAATATATCAAATGGCTGTTGGGAGTAATGTAATCAGTAGGAGGCAAAACACCTGAGGAATATACCTAGTGGGAAAGCCTTCTCTGGGAGTGCATCTTGCTTGGACTTGCCTTCCCTTATTCAATTAGCATTAAGCGTGTCAATTTCCTTCCTGCCAATGATTCCCTGTTTCTTCCTTTTGCATTCTGTTGATTACCTAGTGTTTGGATAACCTACGTGGCCATTGCTAAAGTCCTCATCCAGTTGCGTCTGGGATTAGAGGCAACAGTATCTCAATAAAGAACTTGTTGCTTAACCCTAATAATTCTTCTTACTATAAGCTTATCTCTTCTTGATGCAAAAAGGATAACAACCCTTGGACTATTTTCATTAGGTTTTTCTTTTTCCAAATTGTTATCCATAAAGGGGTTTATGCTCAATCACTTGGAGCCTTGCGCATATACTGTGCATGGACTTGAGTGATCAATTGGCCAGTTTCCAGATCCTTGAGGGTATAACTATCTATTCCCACTTTATGGACTACCTTGACCAGACCTTGCCATAATGAGGCAAGTTTACTTTTGCAACTGTACCCTCAGTTGCTGTAGAAGTATACCAAGCTTCCTATTTTGTATGCAGGAAGGGCAGGTCAGGTTTCTACCGCACAATTCATATCTTTCTCCTTTGTTGCTAAGTTGGTAGAGTACGCCTCAGACTGTAACTTGATTAGAGTTTGTGCTAGTCTCTTCAAATAAGCATCAGGGGTAAGGGGATCATTAGTTTTAACTAAACTGTAGAGGTGTGGCAGGAGACTTGGCTGTTGACCATAAAGAAGCTGGAAGGGACTTTTTCCAGTAGCTCTGTGTAACCCTATGTTGTAGGCAAAGGTAGCTGCCGGAAGATATGTATCCCATTCCGTTTCATGCTGGTGACTAAGCTTCCTTAAGATCTGTACCAGGCTTCCATTTGTCCTTTCTACCATTTCATTTTTTTGGGGATGGTATGGTGTTGACAGAGTGCCACGGATACCCATAAGTTTGTTCAGTCTGGATATCATGTATCCCGTGAAGTTGGTCCCATTATCTGTTAGCAATGTCTGGGAGCAGCCATGTTTGTAGAGTATGTTCTCCAAAATGAGCTTGGCTGTGGTCAGCGCTGACTGGTTAGGAATTTCTTTTGTTTCTACCCATTTTATAAGCTGGTCCACTGCTATAATAATGAACTTGTTCTTGCTAGCAGTCAGTAGAAGGGGGCCTACTACATCTATAGCAACAGTATGGAATACAAAGCCAGGTCAAATTAGCCAGTGCTGATAGCGCAAGACCTTTGGTTGCTCAATTGTACAGTCATGACAAGCGGCCAGGGTTTCCGCTACATCCAAGTGCATACCTACCCAGTAACAATGCTGCTCTAGAAGATTAAGGGTCTTATGGATACCATCATGAACCACAGTACAATGAGCTGATACTACTGTGTCTGTCTGTAAGGATGGGCAAATGTATGGTAACCACTTCCCTTTATACAACTTAAAAAGCTGATTATCCTTGATGCAGGTTTCCACCACAAGGGACTTCAGAATTTTCTGAATCTTGATTGGCTCCTCCCCCCATATAGAAGGTTTCAGCATCAGATTGTTGTAAAGTTTGTCTGCTGCTGAGGAGACCAAAGCTATGGTAGGAAGACATGAAAGACAGTCTGCATTCTGGTGCATGACTCCTGCGCAATGGATTATCTCGTAATCATAGGCTTGTAGCTTAATGGTCCATTGTGCAAGTTATCCTTCTGTGTCCTTCAGGGGTTTCAACCCTTTAAGCAAGGCATGATCAGTTACCACCATAAAGTGTACTCTGTGGAGGTACACTCTAAATTGTTGGCAGGCATAGATGACTTCCAGGCATTCCCTTTCCGTGACCGTATAATTTCTTTTGTGACTATTGAGTGTGCAGGAACAATAGCCTAATGGATGGTCTTGATCATCATTTTCTAGCTGAGAAAGAACAGCGCCAATTGCTGCCAAACTAGCATCTGTGTGTACAATGAAATAAAACTCAAAGTTGGGATAGGAAAGTAATGGCTCTGACACTAGAGTGGCCTTTAAGTCCTTGAAGGCCTTCTGGCATCCATCTGTCCATGAGAATTCAACGTTTTTTTTCAACAAGTGAAATAATGGTCCTCCTAGGCCAGCAAGGTTTGGTATAAAGCGTCTATAATAGCCAATCATCCCTAAAAACATCTGAACATCTCTTTTGTTGGAAGGCGTTTGCATGTGTGTGATAGCTTTGACCTTGGCAGTAACAGGCTGCAAGCCATCCTTACTGATAATATAACCAAGAAATTCCAGATGTTCCTTAAAGAAGTTACACTTTCTTGGTTTTAACTTGAGGTTGGTAGCAATCAGACGCTGAAATACTGCCTCCAAGTGGTCCAAATGCTGACCAAAAGTTTGAGAAAAGACGTTAATATTGTCAAGGTAAACCAGAACACAAGTCAACTTGAGGTCTCCCATCACGGAGTCCATGGCCCTTTGGAAAGTTGCAGGAGCATTTGCAAGTCCTTGTGGCATCCTGGTAGGTTGAAAAAGGCCTTGCTCCGTAATAATGGCACACTTTTCCTGGTCTGCCTTTGGAAGGTCAATCTGCCAGTATCTGCTGATCAGATCCATTGCACTGAAGTATTTTGCACCACCCAGCTTGTCCAATATGTCATCTATGCAAGGCAATGGATAAGAGTCCTTTTTTGTAATGGAGTTTAATTTGTGGTAGTCCATTACTATGCGGTTTGACCCATCCTTTTTCTTTACAATTAACAATGGGGAAGACCAAGGGCTTTTGCTGGGTACCAAAAGGCCAGATGTGAGTAAATTCTGTAGTTCTTCATTGACAATGCCTTGGTTGGCCAGACTGCGCCTTATTAGTCTAGAGCGTATAGGGGCAGTGCCTTGCGTATCCAAAACATGTTCAACTCCCAGAGCTTTTCCTAGGTCTTGATCATTCTCTGAAAAGACATCCTTGTATTTCTCAAAGAGTCAAATATCTTGGTCCTTCTGGTCTTCTGTTAGTCCATTTAAAAACTCACGTGGAATAAACAACAGAACACTTGGCTGGTTGCAAGGTAGTGCAAATTCACTGAACTCACCAAATGAGATGGCATCCATAAGGCCATAGTTCTCTTCCAGCTTCATGTAGCCTAGAAGTTGGTGCTTCTTCACCTTCAGCAATTTATCAGAAAGGTTCCCCAAGAGTACCAGAATCTCTTCTGATGATGGCATGACAATACCAGGTAGAATCCAGGGTTCCAGTTGCAAACCATTGTGGAGTCTAAATACTTCACCATGCATATCTTTAGGGAAACTGAGACTTAGAACTGTATTATGAATCACTTGAGACCCAATTAGAATGGAGAATTCACTAGAGGAATATAAGGGAATCCCTTTGTACTCCTTAGCGGCCAGAGGTAGAGCCTTGATTTTGCGTTGATGCAAGGTGTATGCTACTGGCATATCTCCATTAGCATATTCCATATTAATATAATGAATTTTCTTTGTAGGGATGTCTCTTGGTCTGTCATCATGATATAACATTGGTACCAAGTGACCCAGAATGCTGAAGGTGCTATCCTGATGATTGATGATAGTTCCGTAGGTTTCCATGAAGCTGGTACCAATTAAGATATCATAGCTTTTGTTGCGCAACACTTTTGCCAGAGCAGCTACCACCAATTTACCAAAACAAAGTGGTAAGGATGAATAGGCTCCCAAAGCCTTTGTTTTATCAGGTCCCGCAGTATAAAATTCCTCATTATAGTCTAAATCAGGTGCAAGTTCCAGTTTTTTCACTAGCCTGGTTGACATGATGTTTCCTGGAGCTCCAGAGTCCAGAATTGCCCTTACCCAAAGCTTGTGAACCACCAGTTCAATGTAAGTTCAATTGTGTTTTTCTCCGTAATGAGGGGAGGTAATTTTGGTAACCTTGTGTACATCCAATCCTTTAAACTGAGCAAGAAACAACTCCAGCACAGTTGTTGAATTGGGCTTCAGGGATTTCAAAGTATCCAAATTTGTGGAGACTTGTACTGACCTCAATAGTTGAAACAACTTTTTGACGCTATCACTCTCATGAGTGACCTTGGTGTATGGCATGAAAAGTTGTTCAGTGTAGGATATAGAGATGGTGTCAACAGCTTCCTTGGAAGGTATACTCTCTGTAAGGATTGCTTGCTTCCTTGTAACTGTGTTGACAGCCAAAACTCTATGGAGAAAGTCTTTTTTATTTCTTCTTTATCTGGCATGTATCTTTTGGGGCAAGCTTCTTGATCCAACAGGCCAATGTTGCGGTCAGGATTGTTAGGATCCAGGTCAATAGGTGAAGAGGGTTGGGAACTACTAGCAGTCAGGGTTTTCTCCTCAAACTGACTGCTTAGCAGTTTTTTTACTCCTCCCCATCTTCCTCTCTATCATCTTCTTCAACCTCTTCATCCCGCTTGTCTTCCACATTGTCTTCCTGGTTCAGGTGGCGCACATTAATCTTGGGTTGCTTGCAGTCCCAGGAAAGATGTCCTAATTGCCTGCATTTGTAGCAGGTGCAGCTATTTGTCACGTTGTTGACTGGGGGCGTAGCTACTATAGTTGGTTTCCTAGGAGAGACCTTATCCCAAGTCTTGCCTTTGGAATCTGTAGAAGAGGACAAAGTGGCTTCCTTATAATCTGGAAAGGGGACTTCAAACTGTTCCTTGAAAGATTCCAAATGACGCACGAGCTCAGGGACTGTTCTTGCACTATATATTCCAGATTTGAGAGCAATAGAAAGCTCTCTATTGGGACGTACATATTTAAGAAGTGCTCCTTTTATGTCAACAAAAGTAGTGGCTCCCATGGAGACTAGTGTCTGTGCTTCCAAGTAGAAGCGTTCTGAGAAATCCATTAGGCTTTCCCCCTTCTTTATCTTCCCTTCTGTGAACTCCATTTTTTGGCAAAATAAAGCTTCTTTGCTGCCAAACTCTGCAATAAGGGCCCTGGATACGTTCTCATAAGCCCAGCCTTGTTTCAGAAGTCTAGGCATTATTATTGTCTGAGTCTTCAAATCCAAACAATTAAAGATGACTGCATTCTTCATGGCCTGGTACGCCTCATACATAGAGTCATTGTATAGCCGGAGGAACATGTGGACATTGGCCTTTTTATCAAACTTTGGCAAGTTTGTTGGTTTGAAATTTGGGATCACAGCAGAAATGCTAAAATTATAACTTCTTCTAGGCAGGGGTGAGGTATTTCTCTGATTTGAGGTGCAAAACCGTGCTTCCAAAGCTGCATCCCTGGTGTTGTTGCTAGTCCTGGAAGTAGAGGCAGCAGCGCCAGGAAGAGGTGTTTTACTGCTATCCAGAACTGGTTCTGCTACATAGACTTTCCTCATTGTACAGCCTATGTTGTCTTCATTGCTCTCATAACTATGGAAGGAGCAATGATCTTCTGTCATTGTCTGGCTGACTGTGGACAGGACACTTTGACTTCTTCCTGTGGTCTTCTGTGGACCTGTTTCCAGCACAGTTTGGCTGGAGTAAACTTGAATTAACTGCTCTACTTGTCCTTGTAGATGCAGAATGTTGCTACGTTGCAATTGTACTTTTTGCGCCAGGTCTTTTATTGTGCAATTAGCTGCATGCAGTTCATCTTTAAGCTTTTCCATACATGAATCCTGTTTTTCAAACATCACGTTGTTCTTTTCTTGCATAGCCCAATGGTTGTTGCTTAATGCTTCCAGATTATCACAATTATCTTCTGTGTGGTCATGGTTGTGGTTGATCAATTTTACCAACTTGGGAAATTCCACATTGAATTGATTACAGTCCAAAAGGGATTGCCAAAGGCCTTTGTCAATCTCTCTGAAATGTTTGGATAGCTCCTCCATGTCCTGTTGGATAATGGCGGTAACTTTCTTATTGCCTTTCACCGCAACCCTGTCTTTTATCAGTCTTACAGAGTGGCCAAGTGACTCTACCTCACTACATAGGTAGCAAAAGGTGGCTTCTGCACCCTTTATGTGGTGAGTTACTGTGCCTAGCCAATTATTATCCAATCCTTTATTCTCCAGCATAGTCCCAACCATTGTGGACACATAGTTTGTCAGGTGTTCCTCAAGCTGTGTTGACCAGTTTGCCGTGAAGTTTTGGTGGATCACCAAGTGATTCAATTGGTGGCTGATATTGGTCATAGAGCTTGTAAGTTTGTCATACAGCCAACGGAGGAAAGCCTGCTGATTGTTTATCAAGTTTCCTTGATGTGAGATCAGGGACAGTTGATAACCCAGGTGGGTCTGGTTGTGGCAGATGGCAGGATGTGCAAAGCTGTGAATATACTCCTTGGCTTGTTTGATTGTTTTCATCTGTATTTGAAGCTGATTTGGAGTTATTCCTGTGAAATTTTGGGATTTCTCTTTGGCTGTAGTGCTGTACAAAGGTAGTATGTCAAGCTTCTTGTGGGCTTCCCCATTCTGGTACGCACCTTGGTCCATACCGCTAATAGCTTGCTCCAGCTGTTGCTGGGTAGGCTCTGCATTTCTGTCTACCTCCAGAGGCACTGGGACATTGAGGTGTAGAGAGGACTGATCCTCTATTAAGCAAGAATACTGTACATCAGTCATGAACTGACCAAAAGCCATGAATTTGTTAGGCAGCCCATCCCTTGCTCCATCAAGGCAATTGATCTCTGAGAATAACCCATCAGGGTGGTCCTGAAGGTGGCAAAGTAAAGCATGGAGAAGGTTATCTTCATCTCCTCCCTGCACAAAAGACGAGTCCCTAGAAGGGCAATAGATATCATTGGACCAATGCATGCTATGAGTGAGCACCAATGTTGTATTTCTGCATAGAGTTGGTAGTTGCTTTCACTTAACTCAATATATGATTCTCCTATTACTAAAGATTAGGTCAAGATAAGTATCTAGCCTAATGCGTATAATAAAGTTAAAGTATGTAAATTTGATCTTTTATTTAATCAATCAAGAAGGGAGTTATATAGTAACAGAAGAGATTAACAAGAGGCACAGAATGCCAGGATCATCTGGTTACAGCCTTGTTTCCTCTATCCTTAGCCCACTATTAAACTAACAATTGGCTGATCATTGGTTAATATGAACTTAGGATACAACTTAGTTGATCATTTGACCTTGTTATCATTCAGGGCAATAGTACCATTGTTCCATGGTTCACCAAGCTTAATGGATCAATTGCATGATTATAGTGACGGCTAGTTTACAACCAATCACTTCACAACACCAGTCCATCTGTTTTGTCAAGCCAGTATATGTGACAGAAGAAGAATTTGAGCAATTGAAGCAAACCGCTCTTGCTGCCCCTTCCCAGTCAACAAACCCTGCCTCCCCAACCCCCCATCAAGCCACCCACCTTCCAACCCTGACTCCCAAGCCACTACCAATCCCCCCCACTATATCTGATGCTGTCCCTTTCACAGGTGCAGATGAAAGTGATGTTCATTTTGCCCATTCCCTCCCCTAATTGTCCTTTGATGAGTAAAATAAAACCTTTTTTGTGACAACTTATTAAAATTAATATCTCTCTTTCAATTCATAATTAATAATATTTTCTTTTTACATTATCAACATTTCCCATAATTAATACAATGTTGTACATTCTACAAATAGCTTAAAATTATTAGCATACATATTTTTCATCATTATTAATAAATTAAAGACCATAAATGTAAATATTGCATTAGAATATAGCAATTAGACATTAACTCTTGATATTTTGATATTATGTGCATAACTCAATGCATTTTGTTTAATAAAATCCATTGTAAACTTGGTCTTTTCCATTATAATTTAATGAAATGGACTGTGTTTATATTAGAGAGCTATTAATGCTTAGTGCAAATATTGATACATAGTACATTTTACAGCCTGTATATTTTCCTATTGGTAATAAATCTATGAACTTTTTAGTTGGATTTTGCAAGGTAATATAAACACAGTCCATTTCATTAAATTGTAATGGAAAAGACCAAGTTTACAATGGATTTTATTAAACAAAATGCATTGAGTTATGCACATAATATCAAAATATCAAGAGTTGACGTCTAATTGCTATATTCTAATGCAATATTTACATTTATGGTCTTTAATTTAGTAATGATGATGAAAAATATTCACACGTTGAAGGTAGTACTATAAAAACCAGTTTTTTGATGTAATTCAAACAAAATGTCAAATAGCTATAACTTAATAAACAAATTAGAGTCAGCCCTCCAAAAAGGTTGTTGAGCTTGAATACAACATAAGGGAAATCATGATAAATCAACTGGGAAATGAGGAAAGAGCCTTGGTCCAGCAAAATGAAACTGCAAAAAATAGCCTGGGAACAATGGTCAACAAAGAACACAAAGAAATATTTTTAAATCTTCAAAAGGAAATACTCAAGTGATTAGATTTCAAAAGTGAAAGTTACAACTTGTGGGGATTTTTGAAAACCAATAGAAAGAATACTCAAAAAATCAAACTAATTGAAGGAAATGAAATCCCATATGAAATAAACACAAATGAAGATGAAACCAACCAAATTGAAACAGACAAAAACAAAACTCAGTCAAGAAGCAGGAGCGCTTCAAGAAATACAGAAAATTTATCAAATGAAAACCAAGAAGAAACACAAGTTTCAAGAAAGATAAGAAAAATTAACCCTAGGAAAATTAATGAAGAGCAGCCAACACTCATGAAGTTTGCTGAGGTGGCGCCTGTGGCTGAGGGGGCCACAGGGGAAAAAATTAGTAAGTCTTTTTATATTTTACTTATATTTATTTTAGTTATCACTAGGAATGGGGACAAGGTCGTGGAAGTGGCAGCTTTTATGCCAAGTTGTTTCTACGGGGGTTACCAGTCACTGGTAGCCCCTGTAAAACAAATAAATAAAAACCAAATAAATAAAATAATTCAACAGAATATGAATAAGTTTTCAAATATTGGAGCTAAAGATAGGGAATATTTACCACCTGCAGGGTGCTTGCCGTGGTTAAGGGAAGCATACAAAATAGGATCCAATATCAACTTCAAAGAAATGAATGAAATTCATGGGGATGTCAAGCTAAACTTTGATGAATATATCTATGAAAGCATTCAACAATTCCCATTTGCAAACATCAACAAATATGAAAAAAAACTTAATAAAAACCAACTTTCAAATAGGAACTGAATATCTAAAAACTGAAATTTTTAATGAAGTATTTAAGGCATTGTCAAATAAAGTTGGGAATGCAGTCCTTGTGAACACATTTAAACCTTTATTTATTTTGTTTGCGGAGGCATGGGGGGCTGATACAAGTTGGGCACCCCCGGAACCCTCTTCAAATTCAATCAAACTTCCTATATTAATAGATTAGTTCAAGTATTCAAAAAATTGTGCATGTTATCAGAAAAATACACCTCACAAAGGATTCACGTCACAGTATACCTGTAAAGACCCAACAATTGGGGGAGTATTTTAGCAAAGTAAGGTACCAAGTTGGCAACTTGGAATCCTGTGTCAGGATCCTCCTTTCTATTCTTTTGCTGCTAGTTTTCTTTGGACTCCACCATTTTACCTTGAAGGAATTGGGTTAATATAGGCTCATTTATTCATAAATATTTCTTGTTTTTCATTCCCTCTTTACTGGCAATATTCCTTCTATTTTTATGGTTAGTTTTAAGTTTGAAACTAACCTTGTTTTCTTCTGGTTTGAGTTTCAAACCGCGGACCTAAATGTTAGTAATAATATCCAAATCCAAAACCTGAATACCTTTTTGCTTTCCCGCTTACGCCAGCATCCTTGGCCCAGGTTTTTCCCGCCCTTCTGCTTTTTTCTCTTGCTCTTACCTCCTGCCAAGCATCACCGTCCTTCTGTTGTCTCCCTTACACTGGTGACTAACTTTTTAAGTCTAAACCACAAGAAACATGTGTTTCTGTTGTTTGTTCTTTTTCCGCCATTTGCAATAACTAATCTTGGATAATGTATCTCACCTCAATTCTGCACCTCAATACCAAGTAAATAAAAAGGCTTGGCTTTCCAATTTCAACAGTAAGTTGAGATTGTTTGACTTGCACCTCAAAAAAGGTACTTGTTAGGTTTGTGGCTTGTGTTTTTCTTTTCAATATAGTTTTAACTTTTACTTTCAATCTTATGATTCCTTTTGATTTTCTATTTCATCAGTTAGGTAGTTTCTATAATACACACAATTTAATTATTGATAGTTTTAAGCCTCCAACTAGTGGTGAGCAATTCCCTGATGTAGAAATTGGTTTTTTGACCAAGTCTTCAGTCATTAAGACTGGATTCTACTTTATTTTCTTAGGATTAATCAATTGCCTCAGCCCTTATTTTACTTCCTACAAGCTTCTAGGGGCCCTAGTCCAGCTGTTACTACAAACCTTACCTACTATTTTTATATTTAATCAATGTCAGAACTTTTAGTTCTGCTCTCAGACCTGGCGGTCTGATAAAGGTTTGCTTTGTTGAGTAATAGAGGTTTATTTGTCATTAAGGTTGATATTAGCTTTTATGGCAACAAGCGTTACTTGTGATGTCTGGTTTTTCCTTAGCACTGCAACGGCAAGCAAGGGTAAGGGGAGGCAACTGCAAGCGGCTTGCTATACAGGCGGCTTGCTTGGTTCTTCAAGTACTGACAACAGTCTTTTAACTTGGATATTCTTCTACTGTGAAAACGTTCTACAGTAGGCAAGGGTTATTATTGTCTGCCTTCCATTAGTCCAATGGAAGGGCTTTTATAGAGCTTGCACTCTCTTGCCAGGATAAGATCATCTGGCGCTTCTAACTCTTGCTTGGTCAGTCTTTTTGTCCCCAGACTGCCGGCATCAACCCCCAGAGTCAGGTATCCATGCAATGGCATGGGATTCCATATCATAGTACCCTGCACTGGGTACTTGATTGTCATAAATTAGAGCATAATCTATAAGCGCGCCAGCGGTGGCGGCGCTAATTGATTACTCTATTTTTAGCGCATATAGTTGTGTTCCTAGGCAGCTTTTCATGCATAGATTTGCACTGACACCAGTGGTTTGCTTGAAAATTGATCATATGCATTCAATATTTGGAGGACTCACTCAATAGCTACTCCCGCGGTTTGCCAGAGTATTTTGGAGTAACTCTAGCTAATTGGGGGCCAGTCATAATTGGCAAGTTATTGTATTCCTGGTTGTTCTTGCAGTAGTAATCCAAATCTACACTAGGAGGGCTTCTTGGATCAATTAGACCTATTAGCAATATATCAGAAACTTCTGCAATTATTGGCTTGGCAGATTGCCAAGGTAAACAAGGTAATACAAAGTCAGTATAAATTCCTGACAACCAACATAAATATAAACAGTATTAAAGCTTTAGTCTATAACCATCTACCACAAGATATGAGACCTTACTTCCTGTGAGCACTGTCACAATGGGGTAGACTTTCATCATTCATCTGAAGATCTTGGCATGTACGTTATAACGTCCAAAATTACTGTCAAAATACATAAGTATGTAGTATACACAGGTGTATATAGCTACGGACGGGTGGAGTGGGGTAACACCAGTGTGGGCCAGGATTACTGCTTGGAGGAGCTTAGCTGTGCTGGCTCCTTGTAGATGTACTTGCTGGGTGGTTTATTGAACGGCCCATGCTGGTGATTGTATTGGTGGCCCCCAATCCCTAGGCAGGCTGTGAGAACAGCTGAGAAGATTAAATGGTTCATCTTCTGATCCTGGGAAAGGGCAGACAAAGCTTAGTGTCTTTAACTTTCTTGTAGGATAAAGTTCTGATTGATTTATGTGATACTATCAAGGGGTAATTTCACTCAATGATAGCACAAACTATCATCAAGTGAATTGGCTTTATTATATACTATCATCCTTGTGGTGGCATGAATAGAGTAAAACACTGGACAGGGAATCCCAAACACTTGGTGTTGTCTGGAATTCCCTTTGGGGAGGGGAATCAGGAGTGGTGTGCAGGCAATGAATTGTTACTTCTGGGCTTTTATTGGCTTGGTGTATCATTGGATGTTTTCATGCATCCAATTTTGGATTCTGCAGTTAATGCAGGAATGGGTGGGTTGAGCAGCTTGTCAGCCCCTCCCAAATTTTGTAGATTCCAAATTTGGGCAGCAGTTCTCCCTCCATTTGGGGTTAGGGAAATTGCCTTTTTGGGTTTCCCCATTTGGTGATTTCCCCATTTGGCGGCCTGGCTGGGGGACTGGCTGGCAGGCTCACGCAGGCAAGCCGCCAGGCTCAGCGTACAGCCGGCAGGCGCCTGGCAGCCGGCCGCACGGGCGGGGTATAAAACCTGTCCAAATTAAAAATTTTATTTTTAATTTCTGTTTTCTTGCCTCAGCTTTTTGCGGCAGTTTCCCCAATAAGAGGGAACTGCTGCCATTTTTATTTTGTTTATCAAGTTTGATTGTGAACAAAATATTGTTCTGAACCAAGGTGTTGTCAGGAATATTCCTGACAATACCTGGGAATCCTCCTTCACTGCATATTAAAAACCAATGTCAAAAATTTGAAGGATGTACCTATTCAAATAGACATATGCTGCTTAGCACTTGAACGCCAGAAGACACCACGGGGGTATAGGACAGTCAAACATGTCCTGTATGACTCCTTTACATTGGCAACATTGTATGGGTACTACGTGCCCCCTGAAAAAAACCTATTAATTGATTTGCTCACCCGGCTTCCTTTTATCAAACGTTCAACAACCACCAGGGTACAGGTTGCCACCCCTCTAGCAATTGCATCCAGGGTTGTCCACCACGTACAGAAGAGTATGTGGATCCAATTGGATATCTAGCCAAAAATTTAATTTTGGGGTATAATTCCCCGGAATAATCACATTCCCCTTTTCAATTAGCATCCCCTTAATAAATATTTTTCCCTTGCAACGTAAATTTTAATATTTTAATTTTTTTATTTTAATATTAAATATTTTCACAAAAATATGTAATATTAAACTTTTAATAGTAAAATTTTAATTTTAAACATTTAAAATTTAAAATTTTAGCATCTAAAAGTTAATATTAAAATTTTAATATTACATATTTCAATATTAAAATAAAAATAGTTAAATTTCAATATTGAAATAGAAATAGTTAAACTTTAATAGTTAAATTTTAAGATTTATAATTATAATTTTAATATTTAAATTATAAAAGTAATATATCTAAATATATTATAAGACATTAGTTATAGTTGCAAACACATCAAATAATAAAAATAATTAAAAATGTTTTTATTTAAAGGCCCATTGAGTACAGGTTTGTTTATTACATATACAAACAACGAGAATTGAATTTATCTGCATCATGTGGCCCGCTTCACTTATATTCTAAACAAGTGATTGTTTAGAACTTGAATTATCTTTCCATCATAATATGATTTGATAAATACATTTGATATGCTTGACCCGCGTCCTAAGTACTAATTAGTAAGCAATACATAAAAATTATTGGCTTCCATATTGTGTGGCTATAGTGGCACTGATTTAATAAGGATCAGATGATGACCTGCAAGGTCCAATTTGTGGCTTAACAAAGCCTACGTACCAACAAGTATTCATAATTATTTAAATGTAATTAATCCATTTCTATCTTTTTTAATTTATTTATTTATTAGCGCAACAGTCAATATAATATTCAGTTCATTATAATAAAAATATATTCCTCATACCTAGTATAGTTAATTTTAATTACCTTTTCTACATACTCTTATATGTCTATAATACAATCAAACATCACATCATTATATATAAATAAATAAAATTGAGTCCTAATATAAACAAAATAAATAAAAAAATAAAAACAAATAAAACCTGGAGTGCCTATTTATCTGATTGGCTTGGAGGCCAGGGCTTTGGGGAGGAAGGATTCTGAGTGCTTTTAAAAGCCACCACCACATCGGGTGGCATTGCAAATTGACTGACCTCAAGAATATTGAATAGATCATCAGTGTCCTGAGGAAGGCCTTGTTTCACCTTATTCTTGATCCAACCAAACACCTCCTCAATTGGGTTCAGAAATGGAGAATACGGGGGGAGGAAGAGGAGTCTCATTGGGCAGTGGTTGGCCAAATGGCTATTTTTATTGATTGGCAGGAACTTGGACACAACCAGATCCACTTTGTGGAGCCCAACATTATCCAGCACAACAATGTTGGTTGTACTGTGGTAATTGATCCGGAGATACTCCTTGACAGTTTGGAGAAAATCAAGAAATGTCCCACTATTATGGGAACTGTTGATCATCTGATACTGGTCCAACCTGCAAGGACCAAGAAGCGCTATCATGGACAAGTCTGGGAACAGACAGCTGCACAATGGGCTACACCGTCTTTGGACCCCTTCTTGACCCACCCATGCCTAGACCTGAGTGAGGAGAAAAACAACAATTTGTTGATGTAGAAGAACAGGACATTCCCAGTCTCTTTTAGTGCCAGATATTTCTTGGCATAAATACGTCAATCTTCAATGGTCTTCTCATTGTTTCTGTTATACGGCAAAACTCCCTGTTATTTCCAGGAGAAGCTTAAATCAACCATTGTTTTGTAAACAAGGGTTTTGGAAACAGAAATCCCAAACTCCATGGTGAGCATTGATTGGACAGCAAGTGAGTCCAGGTGGCAATCCTTGGCTACCCACTGTTTTATTGCGTCAATATGCACAGGCTGCAAGAGTTTTGGCTGAAGCTTAGCCTTGGTGGATTTGGCAATTTGCCTGGTGTTGCCATACTTGGTCTTAATGTTGGCAATGTATCTGGCTGTGATACCAAATTTGGACGCAATATCCTGAACCGCCATTCTCCTGTTCAAGCAGTTGAGGAGAGCTTCATGCTCACTATCTGTCAACTGACGCCGGCCCTTGGAAGGTACCACAGCATCCTGGCTAGCAGGCTCAACACAGGGGATGGGGACCTTTGTGTAGAAGGTGGGATCACGCTTGGTTGCGCTGGCGCCGTCAATGGTGATATTCAATACAGGCGCAGATGGCTCTTTGGTGGTGGCCAATGGCTCATAGAAGGTGTCAAAGATGCGGGGGCAGGAAGTAGCAACTCTTGGATCAAGAGTGCGGGGCCAGATGACAACTGGGTACACGGTGGAGGTGTATGTAACCTCATTATTCCTGATGACCTTTGTGTATGAGACTTTGGTTGCAGGCCTTGAGAGCGGCTTTTGTCTGGGATTCATGCTGGTTGATTGGGCCTGGGACACGGGAGGTGGTTGGCTGGCAATGACACCTTGGGAGGCCTGTGTGTTGACATGACTCCCCTCAAGTTGGGTTCTGTGTCTGTTCTTGGACCCTCTGGGACGCCCCTCGTGGACAGGCTGCCCCATGGGCTGGTGCAGGAGCTGGTTGGGAATGTGATTGATGCCCATAAAAATAAAATAAAAAATATATTTTAGATTAAATGTGTACTTATTGAGATTTTTGGTTTAGTTGTGAGTAGTTTTTTTCTCTTGATTTAGCCTGGAATAGTAGCAGAGTTTCTATATCTGTAATTTGAAGTGTATAATATTGTATCCTTTCCAGTTTTGGATGATTTTAAAGTTTAATCACTTTTTATGTCTAAAAATGGTTGTTGAGATGGAATTTTCATTTGATTTTATCCAGAGTGGAGCTTCTTTATTTGGGTTGGTGTTTCCTAGTGTGCTTACTGTAAATTAAATTTGGATTCCAGTTCCTGCAATTAATATCTGAGTTTACTAGTGGCATTCAAAAGTGATTGGAAATTTGGTTCTTGGATTTGACAATCCCGCAATTTCAAAAAACATAGTAAACTTAATGGAAATGGCTAATGGATTTGAACACTTCAAATCTGATTCCAGCTAATTCATTTTGTCCATTGGAAATATGCAGTTCAACTTGAAATTTGCAAAGTGTCTATGAGTTCCCGCATTTTTAAAAATTCAAATAAAAATACAAAAAAAAATTTAATTAAAAAAAGGCTATCCCGCAAAAGTGATTCAAAATTTGGACCAAGGATTTGGCAATCCCGCATTTTTATGTTTAGGTTCTGGATTTACAGTAATTTAATATAGTGCTACCAATAACATAATTTTTAATAAGATTTTAGCTCAATAAGAGAATGCTGTATTATAATATATTTTATTGTTAATTATATATAATTTGGTGAACAGTAGGCATCAAAATTTTAGCTGTCCTAAAACGGAATTGGTTGATTCTTGAGAATGTAAATGATTCCCAAAGAATTAGCACAAATTCACTCTAGATCTGTTGAATTTCTGTTTGAGAAACACAGTAATTAAACCTATTTCAAATTCACCTCAATTATGAGTTGAAATTTGGTTCCTGGATTTGACAATCCCACAGGTGTAAGGTCTCATGGTCTGGGGAAGATGATTATAAACTAAAGCTTTTAACCCAGTGATATTTATATTAGTCAAATACAAAAAGGTGGGCAAGGTCTACAGTAGCAACTGTACTAAGGCTCCTAAAAGCTTATACAAGGTAAAATAAGGACTAAGGCGGTTTATTAACCCTAAGAAGATAAAATAGAGTCCAGTCTTAATGACAGATGATTTGGTCAAAAAGTCAATTTCTAAGTCTGGGTATTGTTCTGCATTAGTGGGAGGATTAAAGCTATCAACAATCAAGTTGTGTGTACTGCTATAAAAACTACCTAACTGGTGAAGAAGGAAGTCAAAAGAAATCATGAGATCAAGGATTAAAAACTAAACTAAAATTGGAAAGAAACACAAGCCACAAAACCTAACAAGTACCTTTTTGGGGTGCAAGTCAAACAATCTCAACTTATTGTTGAGACTGGAAAACCAAGCCTTTTTATTGAGGTTTGGTAAAGTGAGGTGCAAAATGAGAATAAAAGATTTAAAATTTTAAAGTTAATTGATCCTTGGCAAGAAAGAACCATAGTTTGTGGGTTGTTGCTTGTACTAACTTTAAACAGTTAGGCTAGCATAAAGGAGAAGTCGGAAGGAGAAAAGCAGTTACAGCAATGGTTGGGAAGTTAAGGCAAGCAAGAAAGCACAGAAAACCCGGGTCCAAAGCCTTAAAAACGGAATCAAATTGTATATGCAAGGTAAGTGATTTGGAAAATAGATTTTAGTTTAAAGTTTTATTACTATGGCAAAATTGAAAGACAAACACAAGCAACAAACCAGAAGTCAAACAACTAGATGATACAAATCCTCATCAGAAGAAGAATCAAGAGTAGACCCTGAGATCCCCAACTCCTGGGAGGAGCAGACAGACACACAGGAAGCGGTTGAGATGAAAATGGACCCCATCCAAGCAACCCAACCCGAAACAACAGGAGATATCAATATAGAGGTAATTGATAACACTAACCAACAGGCCACCCCCACGTGCAGAAGGGAAGCATCTATTAGCCCCAATAGATGGACTACAAGCGCCTGCAGCAGCAGACCAAGAGGCAGATCAGGCAGCCCACAAAATCCAAACAGAAACCCAACCCAACTATCAAAGACAACAATTGAAATCCTGGAAGGAAAAGGAATCACTGAAGAACAGACTAAAATGTGGTGCAACCTTTCTTTCAATATCTCCACAATACTACGGTGGCACAAGGCAGGATTTTCACTGTCAGAGGCCAATCTCTGGGAAAGTGAAGGCTTCTCATCCCATGCAGCAGTATACTGGAAAGAAGCAAATATCCCCCTGGAGTGGGCCTCACCCATGAGAAAACTCAATGTACGCAGCGGCAAAACCCTTGAATGGATGTCAATATCCAAACACCAGGCAGAGATCATCCAAGCCATAAAGGCAAAACTCCCCCTTGCTGCAGCAAAGGAGTGGAGAACACACGGCTTCAACATGTACGAAGCAACATAATACTTCCTAGCATTTGTCCCAGTGAAGTACGCCAGCGTTCTAAGAGGCCTAAATGTACCTGCAGATAAGTTAACTATTTTCTTTGATATTTTCTCCTGAGATGGTACGGCCATGAAGTGGGCAGCTAGCAGAATGACCATTGATCAAGCAAAGTTGTGGAGCGCAATGGCATTCCACCCAGACAAAGCAATCAAGTGGGGAAACAAAGGCTTCACCCCCCATGACGCCCGCAGATGGGCCTTCATAGGCATCACCCCAGCAATAAGCAGAACACTCAAAGAGGCAAGATGGAACCCATACACAGTCCATCTATGGGGCCCGTTCAAAGAGTGGACTCCCGAAACAGCCACAGAATGGAAATCAAACGGGTACACTCACGTAGAAATGAAATACTGGCTCGGAATTGGGATGACTATGACTGAAGCTAGATCCTGGCAGGCCGTGGGAGTCACTACCCAACTCCACAAGACTTTGGATAACAATAAGATAACTCTTGAAGAATGGGAAAAATGGAAACAGACCACATCTCTGGCCAAAGCCGCAATGTGGATAGCCAAAGGGTTTACACCAACAACAGCCGCCCTATGGATGGAACATAAAGTGCCCCCACCAGAAGCTGCTTTCCTAAAGGGCAATTTATCCCCAGCTGACACGGCCAAATGGCTAGGAGAAGGGATCCAGTCAGAACACATCCTAAAATGGAGGGATTTACTCCCCAAGCCTAAAACAGCTGGACTATACACTAAAAATGATTTCTCCCCCAAATACGCGGCAGAATGGTATGATATAGGGGCTACCGCTGCCAAAGCAGACATATTCAGACAAGGAGGCTGGAACCCTGTGACAGTGATTAACTGGCTTCACACCAACCGCCTGGCATACGGAGATATTAACAAATATATTCACCCCACAATCTAGCCAGCCCAAGCAATCAAATGGAAACTTAACAACTTCTCTGCTGCAGAAGCAATTCAATGGGCGTCTATACAGGTACAGGTAGCCCTAGCTATGTCCCTTTGCACCATGAAGATAATCCCAGCAAAGGTAAACAAATTCTTAAATAACAAATACAATTTAGATGAAGCAGTAGAGATGATTGTAAAGAATATCCCACTTGCAAGAGCCCCTCCCCCCAAGCTAACCAACAAAGAAAAAAAATATGTCGTATAGTGAAAGAGTTTGTTGCGGACTTGAGACCAAACTCAACGCAGAAGGCTATGTCCCATACAAGGACTTCCTTAGAGAGCACACAGCCCAAGGAAACCCCTTCAAAAATTGCCCCTGTTCAACAATAAACAATGCAATCCACATCCACATTAATAGGATGACAAATGGAACAATGAAACAATGCAAAGAAGCAATCTACAAAACCCTAGATGAAAAATTTCCCGCTCACCAAGTAGACAGCTACTGGTTGGTGGCTGATGGGTATTTAGACATAGATTTTGAAACAGCTGAATTAAGAGATGAAGCACTCTATCTCAAGATCTATCACAAAGGCACTCCCTTAAGAATAGAATCTACAAGATTCAACAAGATGCGCGCAAAATGGGTGACGTTCATGAACCTCCCAACCAACAAAGACCGTGTATGGGTCCAGGAAGCCATAGTCACAGGTCTATCCTACTACGGAGAGATTCACGACATTATGGTAGGTGTGGATAAAGCAAAATGCATGCGCCCAAAAACCATAATGTCCTCCTAGACCTAGCCCCTATAGCCAGATCTAGAGGTGTCACTCTCCCTTGGTTCATCTGCCTCCCTGAATGTAACGACACCGTCACCTACATGGAGCCCAAAACGGAAAGACCAGTATGCAGATTCTGCTATCAGATGGGCCACACGGCATACCACTGCAGCCACAGGAAGAACACCCACTTTAGTGAAATAGACCAGGATGAAGATTCTGGGGTAACAAGAGTTAAAGGGAAAGTTTTCCTGAGACCTAAGCCTAAATGGTGGCTCCCTACAGAGGTAAATGAGATTTTGGACATGAAAGCAATCCAACAAAAAATGCTGGTAAGACATGTGGAGGATAAAGCAAGAGTCAAAGCCTTGACCAACAAAGAAGAAACAGAAGACCACAACGACCCTACAACCCCAAAGATAGTACACATTGATGAAGAACCCCCCGTAGAAGATTGTATGCGGCACCCGGACTCAACCAACTGGATAAAAGCAAACACCCAATCAAAGACCCAAAAGAAGCCTAAGAAGCAAGGGAAGCCTAAAACCCAAGGAGACTCGGAAAAACCGAGCCAACCCTCAAGATAAACGTACCCAAAAGCCAACCAAAATCCAGTTCAAAGAAAGGTACCCCAATCCCAGGCAAAACCCATGGGATGGCAACCAACTTTTCTGCAACCCAATTCCCCACATACAAAAATACAACCCCCCCACTAAACCCACCCCCAATTCCTCAAAAGGAATACACCGCAGCTTCTGGAATCCAAATAAACAAACCGAAAACAATCCTCATACCTGTGGGTTGGGCGGAAGTTTATAATGTACATTGGAACAACAAACGCGCGTAGCATGGGTAACTGGGCTACCCGCGCAAGAAAAATGCATCACTACAAAAAACACAAAAACATAGACGTCCTTGTCATCTCTGAGATCCAAGGATTTAACACCACCGAATACTCCCCCTTACACACCGACCCCCTCTCCCATCCCTGGTCCCGACAGGCTAACCTTTGATCCCTATGGGGAATGCATGTTGCCATTGTGGCACTCAAACCCCACATAGACCTAGAGTTCATTGAATTTTTTGAAGAAAGTATTCTAGTAGTAAGAGCAACTAATTCACTAACCAAACAATCACTACGGGTGATTGGAGTATACATCTCTCCACAATTTGACGAAAGCAAATCCCAGTGGGAAACCCTAAATAAGATTGTGATCACAAATGACACAGTGATAGCAGGGGATTTCAACACCTGGACTGACCAACTACGAGACACATATCCCCCCAAAACAAACCACATCACAAAGGAGCAACAATGCTCCACTTCATGGCGCAGAAAGGCTTAATTTTCACTCTCAATGATGAGGAAGAAGGCCCCGCAAGCCTGACAAGATGGGCATTTGATATAGAGGACACCCCACTTAAAGGGAGTAGACTAGACTACATCCTAATAGCAGGCGCACTAGCACAGATATCCTCCCGCTCATATGTGATAACATCATTGGTAAGCGACCACATGATAGTGATTGTCAAGATAGAAAAACTAATGAAAAAAGGTAAGAAATGGTCCATAATGCCTGCCACGCTATGAAACATTGAGTGGGTAAGACATATGGAAAAAACCATCCCCAATATTATCTCAAATTTAAAAGAAAAAGACATAAATAAAAGATGGGATATAATAAAAAATATAGAAAAAGAAAAAAACAACATAATACAAAAAAATGGAAGGCAAAAAGAAATTTAAAGAAAATTGAAGCTGAATCAAATATAGAAAAGATAGTAAAGAACTGCCCCCCCAAAGGCATGCAAAGATGATAGATGGTTTAAAGAATTTCAAAAAGCAACAAAAGAATTAAGAACATTACAATGCAAAGAAGAAGCCATCACAAGAACAAATGCGACTTTTAAGTTCCAATGTCTCCTGGGGTCTACGGCAAAATGAGGTTTAACCGAACTCAAGTTTACCAAACTTCACACTGCTATAACTGAACTCACTGACATCCACGGAACCACTACATCTGACTAAAAGGAGATGGCAACCATTGCAACTGAGTTCTATACAGAACTCTTTGCCAAAAGCAATACTTGCAACCAGGCAAAGCAAGAATTGTTCTCCATGGCAAGCCCATCCCTTACAAGATGCTCAAACTCCAAGGCGACAAATCTAACAAAACCAATCACCAAGGGAGAGGTCCAGCACGCTCTCAAAGAAGCACCTAAAGGGAAATCCCTGGGCCCTGACAACATCCCAGTCAACATATACAAGCAACTCTCGGACATTATATGCAAGGAGCTAGTTGAACTATTCAACCACTGCCTCAACCAAGACGCCCAAATCCCGGGGGGAAATATTGTCAATATATGCCTGATCTTCAAGAAAGGTGACCCAAGAAGTTTAAAAAACTGGAGACCCATTAGCCTCTCCAATGCTGACTATAAACTCCTTACAAGAATCCTATCCAATTGACTGATGAAAATAGCCCCTAGGATCGTCCACAAAGACCAAAAAGGCTTCATCAAGGAACAATCAATATGGGAAAATATTGAAAGTGTCCACAACGTCCTCTAACACCTGACGCACCAAGCACCAGGACTACTTATGTTCCTTGACATGGAAAAAGCATACGACAGAGTTGACTGGGCTTTCCTTAAGGACACACTTAGATTGGTGGGTATACCGGAACTTTTTATATCCTGGATCACCACCCTGTATAAAGATCTATCTGCACAAGTCATCATAAATGGAGACTTAACTTCACCTATTACCATTCAACAGGGACTCAGGCAAGGCGACCCAATGTCTCCAATCCTCTTCAACTTTGCGTCAAATGTTGTACTGGCAGCGGCGGACGCCAACATACATGGAATCAAGCACCCAGGTCAATATCCCCTGAAATCCATAGCCTTTGCTGACAACACAGTGTTTGGGCTGTCGTCCACGGAAGACACCCAAACTTTCAGTAAGATCATCACCCTATATGAGAAGTTGTCAAACGCAAAGGTAAACACAGGGAAGACGGTAGTGATAGGTATTGGAGACAACATCCTACCAACACCAGACGGGTACACCCTGGACACGGAAGACAAAATATTCTGCCATCTGGGAGTTCTATTCTCCAAAGACGGTATAGCGCTCCCTGAAAACAAAACAAAGATTATGTCTGACCTAGTAACTAGGATGGGTAAATGGAAACACTGTCTACTCAACCTTGAAACTAAGATTCAGGCTCTCAACGTTTCCATATACTCTAAGCTTTGGTACCTTTCCCACATAATTCTCTTTTCAAAATTCTTTTAAAAGAAAGTGGACTCAATTACCCGTACTTTCCTATGGGGGAAAGCATCCACAGCCCCTATTAAGCTAGATTACCTCTGTGCCCCAAGAAAAGCAGGAGGCCTAGGCCTACTTCATGTAGCAAATAAAGCAAGACAGATTTGGTCTAAAGGGTTCCTGGCAGCAGTAGAAGCGTCTGCGAGATCCCCTGCCCTTGGTAGAGCAACCAACTGGATGTTGTCTATGGAGACACAATCCCCAGCCACAAACTGCTCCCTCAGACTTTGGATGCCGACGCATCCGGGCCTAAGAGCTAATACCAACTCGAGCAACTTCTGGAAATAATTCTGGTGAGCGGCAAAACAGTCCCAATGGAAAGTCAGGGAAGCAGATGCTGACAAAGAGAACAACTTGGCAATCCAAGACCTCAAGAAAAAAATTGAAGCCAAACCCAACAAAAACACACAAAAGAAGATCAGAACCAAACTAATCAAGTTAACTTACCCCACCTACTGGAAGGGCATTTTGACAACATCTAAGAACTTCAACATAATTTGAAAACAAAACCCCCAGGTGAACGCCCTAAGCTGATCAAAGATTGGACTAGTAAAGAAGAAGACGTGTCAATCCCACTTAGAGATACATTTGAACTCATGAATTCAAGACTAGTAAGCGCATCTCAACGGGTCACGACATGGCGAGTCATGAACAGAGCATATAGAACTGATGAAAAATGTGGCCCCTCATACCCATATAAGGGATTCAATTTATGTGGCGCTGAGTCAGCAGGAGTGACCCATAGATACTTCACGTGCCCACAATCCAAAGCAATATGGAAGGAGTTTTACACGAGCCTAGATATCAAAAACCAGCTATGGCAACATCCAAGCTCAGACCTCTTCTTCTGTAAATCAATGCATACAACCCCACCACAGCTAAGAGCCATCCTCTTTCACTCCACTATATGGCAGATCCACCAAACAAGGAAGGCAAAAGTAACAAAAAACAGATCCAGTACTCCCCAGCTATCCTGCCTTGGCTTCAAAGCCTTGGTTGACAAAACCCTGGAGAGGATCTCCAAATTTGACAAGATCATCCCAGAAGGCAAGCATCAGATAGCTTCTCTCTCCAAGTCTAAGAGCGAACTCTTTCATAACTTTTTGACAGGCTGACTAGCCTTCAGCTGGTCTCCGGCTCTTAATCCTTACTAAGGATGAGCTGTTTTTTCAACGGGCGCTCCTAGTGGATACCCCTCAATCCCCCAATAAAGCAATTTCTTGGTTTAAAAAAAGGTAAGTGATTTGGAAAACAGATTTCTAAACTTCAGTGTGTAGTCTCAGGGTTTGAAACCGGATGCAAAAAGGTAAAGAGAGTTTGAAAATTACTAACCAACATTTTAAATCATAACTAGGCTTTAAAAAAGCTAAATTTTAACTTAAAAGTGGAAAATGAAGAGGAAAAAGAGGAGATGTGCATGGAATAATAATAACTAACAATGTAAAGAAACTACAAGCCAATGAAAGCCAAATAAATAAATGAGCAGAGTAGCAGCTATAAAAATGTGAATCCTGACAACAGGTTCATACTTGTTAATTATTTCATGCTGTCTATGATCTGTTAGACTTACAGAAAATACCAAATTGTACACTAGAATCCCACATTTCTGATTCATGTATCCCACATTTGTTTTATAGGGTTTGTCTTTAGTTAGTCAAATTATATGCAGTAAGGAATTTGAAATTTGCAAATTTTAATAAATCAAAAAAGATCAAATTAAACAGTTGGTTTTATTAAAAAATATTCAGCTGAGTTGCTCGCAAATGCAATTCAAAATTTGGACCTAGGATTTGACAATCTCACATTTCTGCTGTTAGGTTATGATTTTCCAGTAAGTTATCCAAACTGTACACCTACTGACATGACTACAAGTATGTTATCCAAGGATGTGGTACCTTTTCAGCTTGGTTGTTGAAGCTGTATAGTTGATTCCCTGATTAGGCCTCAACCTGTAAAGACAGGCCTTCCACTGGGCTTAAACCTTCACATATGAAAAATTAAGGTTCATTGAGCTGAGCTTACTATACAGGGCATTGTAGGAATTGAATAGCAAATCAAACTTTCAATTGATTCATCTTTTGGATCAGTATATCTATTTCTAAGACACTTCTCAGCCTGCAAGCATATTCTAAACTATATCATGTCTTTTAATCACAATAAAGATATTATTAGTCTCTTTTATTTCCTCCTTCTATAACTTTGCTAATTCAGCTCAGCTGACATCAAAACAACTCATTAATGGTAAGAAGTTTTAGGAGCAATAAATGGGGACATGATTAGCTAGTAAATAAAACAATACAGCTTCTTTAAAAAGTACCCAGGTGGCAGAGATTCTACCAATGGCCAGTACTTCTTATCTAAAGCTGCAAGCTGCTACATCGGATAGCCTAGTGGGTTAGGTTTGGCATAGGTTAGATTCTCATAGGCTTTTACAACAACTGGGATCATGATGAGGGTTGAAATTCAAATATGGCTAGAGTGGCATCCTATCCTTTTAAACTAAAGTTTCCATAATACTATACACAATAAGGAGTTAAACTTGATTTCTACTGATTATATACTCTATAAGAGGTGAGTAAAGGGGCAAATATAAAGCAGGAAGTTGTCTTTAAAAAGGATATTCCTGGATTAGCAGAGTTACTATATTCACCTACTGATTTAACAATCACTCCAGGCTTTCTGCCATGATGCAATCTTGACTGCATTGTGATTTGCTAAAAAATAGCTGGCTATATAGTATGGTTTGTGCCAGTATTCAATAAAAGTGTTATGTATTTTAAAACCAATTAAGTGTGAATATTTTACTTAAATCCAAAGCTCCTGGGTAACATTGTTGGAGACAATTGAGTAGAAAGATAACCTAGTGATAGCTAAAGTCGACTTGGTTCTGTATGCCATTAGAACTTGGCTTCCACCTTAATGATAATACATATAAAGGCTGACTACTACATTATGCTCCAACCAAGATATAGTCTTAATACTCCTGTAAATTTTAAGTGCTGAGCATCCATTTGACTCAAGCTTAAAGTTCTAGAGAAAGTTAGTGAGGTACATGCTTTATTTAAACCAAGTGACATGTAGCGTAAATTTTACAAGTGGAAATAGCTTAAAGCAGGTGCTCTTGTAAAAGCAAAGCATCGTAGTATAAACTTAATTTTAGATATAGAATAGTTTAATTATCATTCCAATTGAAGCCATCAGCCTATTAGGAATTAGTCGGGTACCTTTAGAATGTGAAGTTTAATTTGGGAACTGTTAGAATATAAATGAAAGAGTATTGGTTCTTGCAAGAACTTTACCAGTTACTAGGGCGATGCTTCAGTCTGGTTAAGGACAAAGCACTCAGAGCCTCTCTTTGTTTACTGGGATAGTTATGGCGATTCGAGGACATTATTTGCTTGTGGAGAAGCTAATCCAGAGGAAGGATCAGCTTCTGAAGGGGATTCGACAGACTCTTCGCAGAAGGCTAAATTAGCACCAACTCGAGAGAGAAACATAGAGTGCTTGGCATGCAAACAGCTGAGATACAACTTTTGGGGAGAGTCCTTAACAACACCGGCCCTGGCCATACGCAACAGGGCGAAGAACTTGCAGACAGCAAGAAGACGATCCCTGCACTGATAACAAATGACGTTGGGTTCACTATCTGTGCCTATAATAGTATACTGATAAAAAAGGGAACACTCTTTTTTGGCAACACAAAATACACAAGACTTAATATGTGCTGGAGAAACTCCGCCGTCTGGCTTAAGAGGGAAAATGTTAATGTTCCCAGCCTGGGCTGCGCCAAGAAGCCTTTTCTGCGTCATCCACCCAGAAATAGGCCCTGAATCAAACCGTAGGGCTGGATCAACATCCTCATTTAAGGTACGTTTCATAAATTTAGATGAAAGGTAAAGTCCCTTGTTGGCAGGGGCTTCAAGGAACTCTTTGAATTCTTGAAAACGATGATCATTGTTATGGAAGGATAAAGCGCTGTTGCCTGAAGTATAAATATCGGTTGAGCGTAAAGCAAGCTGGACATCAGAGTCGGAAGAATAGATGGAACGAGGAGCAGAAATAGTAGAAACGGAATGAGACCTGGTGCGGCGGTTGCTGTTTGAACTTCCTGGAGGGTCTGACTCACCAGATGCAAGATCCTTCTCTTCAATAAGAGAGCCGAGGCGGACTTTGAGTTCCACTGACTGCTCTTTTTCGGATTCTAAAAGTACCTTCAAATCGTTGAACTTTGCTTGTAAATTCTCATATTTAAGCTCCAGTTCGCGGTTGATCTTACGCTCATCAGAAACCATCTTGTTGGCCTCCTCAAATAGCTTTTGAGAAAGATCCTCTATTTCGGCCTCAAGTGCTTGTTTGGCGTGCTCAAGCTCAGAGCGCCTCTCAGCTTCGTCCATAAGCTTTTCTGCTAGGCGTTCCATATCCAGTTGAAGTGCTTCGTTCTTAGCTATTAAAGGAGCAGTAACGGTTGCCTTGTACTGATCGAACTCTACTTGAAGTTTATTAAATGAGCTTTCCAGATCAGCACGAAATTCAGTTGACTCTTTCAGATTATCAGCGTAAGTGGTCTTCTCAGCTTTTACGTTACGTAAGTCTTCCTCCAAAACTTTAATCCTTTTGAGAGCGGCATCTAAGGCAGTTTTGTCGTTTTCTTCGGCCTTACTCTGGACATCGTTAATAGAAAATTCGTCCTCAACAATATCAAGCCCTAGGCTAGTGAACAGGGTTGAATTTTCAGTTGTTGGTGCTTGCTCTGTTGGGGTTTTGGTGATGGGGCCAGTAAAGAAAGATGATGTTCGGTTCTTGGAGTATGGCGTAAATGATTCAGCCAGTAAAGACATGTTAGTGGAGAGAGCTTAGTTATCAAACGACAATGGCTAAGAGGTGAGTGCTACAAACTAACGAATTTTATGCCACACTAGACACCCTTAGAAGACTTTGTATGAGCTTAAGGGCGCTTGCTTGGTATTCATTTCTCCTTGCTTCTGTTTACTGCCCCTGCAGAACTTTGAGAGGAGCTAGCCTCGCTCAAATTCTTGCAGATCAGCCGGCCAATTAGAGATGTACCCGAAATATCCCGCCAATCATTTTAGGATTTGGTGGCAATCTATTTGACTAAGAAGTTCTTGACTGAGACAGTAAGTCATATATTTATACATTTGAAATTAGCTTTATCCTATGGCCTTAAAGAAGCCAAGCCATAACTTGCAAACACCTGAAAGCAAATCCATTTCCTGATCTTATAAAGCTTGACTAGTAGATTGATTTAGAATTTAAAAAGTAACGGGCCGGAGTCAACAATAGCAAGGCTGGCCCATCAATGAGTATCAAACACGCATGAAAGGCCCTGAAAGAGTCATCAGTTACACCATACGCTGATATAAATACCTACACAATAATAAACTAGATATGTCGGTTAAAACATATTTACTTGGCACTTTTTTTGCTTATAAATCAGTAATTAAGCTTAACTTTTATTCCTAAGCTTAAATTCAATTGCTGTTATCTATCTTACAAATCTTGTTGGAAAAAGGTCCTTATTTCTGCACATGTTTCAGTCAAGTTTTACCCTTGGCTTTGAGTAAAGTGACTTTTAGAATAAAATTTTATAGGATTGCTTTGGAATAAAATCACATTTAGGTCAAGAAAAAGCGTATCAATTTAGATTTCAATCATGGCACATAAAAATGATATTACTGTAATTTCACCATCACCCAGAACTTAATTACAGCTTGAATAAGCTGAAAGCCGTCTTTATGGCCGCAAAGAATAATCGTGTTCCAATAAATTCTAGGTTAAGTATACATTTTTGAAGTCATGGTTACTCACAGGAGCCCATGCATATGCGCACTAAACTCCTTATCATTTAAAGAAGTTTGCATTATGTTCAGCATACAAGCCCCTCTAGAGCCACTTGTTAAATTGTAAAACTTGTCTAGAATTTGATATGGGCCTTTTCTTATTATCAAATATAATATTTAAATTTTGACTACAACCCTTTAATATTTGACAACCGCCAGCAACCAAACCAAAGATCACGTCCAAGCACGTCCAATCAAGTATTGAGAATATCTAGGATTCATCCCGTTCCATTTGACGATATCAAGCCCAACCAAGAGTCCACCCCCTCCCCTCAATTTAGAGGGGATGATTAAAACTTGCCGATTGCAGGCCCCTAATATAGAATAGGTAAACCTGGCCAAGCCATTGCGGAACTATTTCCCTGGAAGCTGGAGTACAAAAAATGATATCATCCTACACCTTTGTCCAATCATATCCAGAAGACGATAATCCAAGTCATCCTCTCGGCCCTATTGCTAACTTATAGGCCATTTTTGGCGGGAAATCGGTTAATTGGATCTTGCACCTGGATGTAAAACAACTCCAGTACGATGCACCATCAATGACGAACATTACTTTATCTAAAGGTTGGCTTTAGATATGTATCGCTTGAGTGAATTGACCACCCAACATTTTAGTGTAGTTCAAACGATACTGCTCTAGAACTAGGCAAGGGTTCTGGCACTGATGTCCCAGGGGTATAATGAAGATCTGCTGTTGCTTAAAAATTGTCCCAGAATCTGATCTTGGAGCACGGTCCAAAGCCAAGGCTGTGACATGCTCAGCATCAAATATAAAAACATGGGAAATATTTTCATTTGAAATTAGAAGGATAAATATTTATGTACATTGCAAAAGACTTGAGATTACTTCTTGATTTTAAGCGATTTGGTATTTGGTGCAGAATTGCATCTGACATAATGCATTCCCACTTAACCTAGCTGTTATATGGGTTTAGGACATACACCCTGGTTCCAACACTTTTTTTCTGATGAACAAAATATATGATATTATTATCGTAACTGTGCTGTATATACAAGTTACAAGAGAAAATTATTTAGAAACTAGATGACTATCTTTATTGAGAGATATGACTTATATAGTTTGAGTGAATCATTTTAAGAAGAACAAGATTGGGACAATCAATCACTTGGATTGAACAGGGGGTGGCTTGATCCTTATAATGAGTCAAGCGCCAAATCAAGCTGTCTACCAAGCAGAGATTGACAATGGTTTTTGTTGCCTTGTTTAGAAACCCAAGTTGACTTACACATTTGGCTTCAAGTTGTGGGAAATTCAATTTAAGTGGCACAAGGTCTCTTGTGTGGAACTTTTCTGGGGGGTTGACCCCGCTGTTTTGACATTATCATATCTTTTCTAGCATTTCAGAACACATTTTCCACTATGAAATTGTTGAAATGATGTCATATTTTGGCTCCTCAGAAAACAGTGTTAGGTAATAAGGTGGGCACCAGTTTTAGAAGGTGGCCAAAGATAGGATGGCTATCCCAGTGTTCATCTGCTACTTAGAGTTAGTGATTTAGTGATTACTAATATAGTTTATGGCTTAGTTTCAAGTCTATTAAGTTGCAAATTTACTTAAAATTAGAGCCAATGGTGCTGTGTTTGAATTTAAAACTACTTATTTGAGTTGGAATATAAAAAGCTTGCCTGTCATACTTATTTGTATACTAGGTGGCTTCCCTGTCCATGGACATATAAAATTAAACCAAAATATCAATTTAATATATTTCATTATAATTTAGGCTGGGATTACTTATCATCTGTTTAATTAAACTTCTTTTCTAAAAAAAGCTTTCTTAAAGAAATTAAATTATTATAATTTAAAATAAAATTGTATATTATAAGTATAAACAAACTAATATAAATTAGTGAAGTATTACTATTAAGTTTAACAAAGTGTTGCAACGTCTACAAGTAATCCCTCTCAGTGTTACAGTATAAAACCAAATGGAAGGGATAGTGTGCTCTTGTAAGACCAGAAACCAGCAAAGAACCGCTGCCAACCCCTTAAGAGAAATAGACAATTTAAATGCTGTCATTGACAAAAAATGGGTCAAGGCTGGGGTTGCTCAAATAGCCCTGGAAAATATGGACTTACCATATTTTTATCCAAATAATTATGATAAGAAAATCACACTCTATACATTATTTGGTTATGGCAGCGCTCGACCCGCTGGTTGCTGGAATTTTTCAAATTATGATATCATTGACTCAAATTCTAATAGAGGACTCCAACTGCTGAAAATATTCTTGTCAACCAATCAGATGCCACAGAATCCCCTTCTCCCTCATCCTGAACTCCCTTAAGACTTTCCCCATTCCCCCTAGAAACTTGTTTCTAGATAGCTTAATTATCCTCAAATAAAAGAAATTTTACCCAAAAATGATGGTTCATCTGGGACTGTTTGCCCCCGTCTTCAAGAGATTAGTCTTTGTTGTTGTCAAGGTTGCCATCAACTCCATGGCCAAAACCTGGTCTGCTCTTTACATGCCAACCCCTTCTGATTTTTTCTCTAATTTTCTGTAAGGTCTTGCCCATAATGGTGCAAGGCTATAAACTAGGGCGTGCAAGGCATTAGGATTCAAATTTAAAAGATATAGAAACATAGGAACTGTCTGTAAGATAATCTTACAGAACCCTGCTAAAAACCTATATTGTGTTACAAAAGGAGTGATTGAGTGTAAAAACCCTAAGCAAATAAGATAAAACAAAGTATTTAATAGTGAACACTTTGTAACTAAGGGAATGTCAATATTAGGATATTCTCCATCCGCAAATTGGTACATATAACTATTGAGCGCTTCTTTAAGGGAAAACAATGGATACAACAAGCCTAAGGCTTGTTGTCTTACAAGTTCCATCTGTTTTAAAAGAAAGGAAAAACTAAACTTTGAAATGAAACTAATAAAAATGTATAAATTCTTAAAAATTAAGATCTCAAGTTAAATTTGGAAAAGATTGAAGGGAAAGAAATCACTTAGAATTTTGGCTTAAAGCCTACTCTTCAAAAGCTCTTTATTTATAGTAAGAAAGCCTTTTCTGTTGACAATGATCACCAAAGAGGAAGCAGCCAAGAAGAGGAGCAACTGGGGAAGTTTGGAGAACCAGAGGCAAGAAAAAGGAGAAACAGAAGCCAGTACTCTACGCAGATCTGCTGGTAAAACTGGGGAAGCGGCAATGACACAAGCAGGAGTTTTGAAGGTAATATGGATGAAAATATTCTAACTTAAAGTAGAAATATATTTAAATTAAGAATTGGCAGACAGAAAGGCAACAAAAACAACAATTTGAACGCAAATCACAAAGAAACAAAGGTAAGTACTTTAAAATACTAAATTATTAACAATTTAACCTAAATTTTGGATATTAATAAATAACCCAAAACATAAGTAAAAACTGAAGAATAAATTAATTATCTCAAGAATCCTGCCCTTTGGGGCAGGGTATGACATTTTCCCCTGCAAATGATTTGCTTACTGGCAATTTCTACCTCAATCCTTTGTTACACTATCACAGGATCCAATATGTTGAAGCTGTCCTCCCAATTTGGTCTCCTGCTTGACAAGCAACTCACAATTTGTTTATTTTATCCTCATTGTATTTCCTTGAATCATGTCACTTACCGCTTCACTCTAACACTCAGGGAAGTAATTCCTCCAAGTAATTCCCCAACTAATCATTAAGTCAGTGGCACTCTTATCAACCGCCCATCTAATACAGGGATCAAACATTTCAAATCCTAAATAGAACATTACTTGAATAAGCCTCATGACTACCATGCCATATATGGATAACATGTGGCTTCTCATTATACTATATAATTCTCTAAACTCATATAAATAAAGTATCATTATCATCTTAATTTCCCCCTTTATTTCATTTATTATACTTCTCAGAAGTATATACTCAACAGTGAGGCACAAGTAGGTTATCCATACCTACACAACTTAAAGGGGAAATTCTTCTAAAGAAAAGAACCCAGATGTTGGCACTCCACATCAGCTAGATAAGATACAAAGAAGGTCAGGACGTCCCTATGGGATATGCTGTCTTCAAAAATATCCTGTACCAACCAGACAGTACAACTTCCTTGTGACCATACTACAGTCACATTGGGCTGTGGTTTCACAAAGAGGTTGAATTGTGATGAATTTTATAGGTTGAAATTCAAAACAATGGGATTGACCTTGGAGAGACTTTCCAGCGTAGTAATTGTTACCCAGGAATCAATTAGGCTGTACTAATTGAGGGCCAGAATGAATAATCTGAGCAATTCAGATTATGAGACAAGGTGTCTCAAACCGTCTAATTAACCATGGAGGTTAATTGATACCCAGGAATCAATTAGGCTGTACTAATTGAGGGTCATAATGAATAATCTGAACAATTCAGATTATGAGACTAGGTGTCTCAAACCGTCTAATTAACCATGGAGGTTAATTGATACCCAGGAATCAATTAGGCTGTACTAATTGAGGGCTGTAATGAATAATCTGAATGATTCAGATTATGAGGCTAGGTGTATCAAACGTAATTTATTAACTGGGAAGGTTAATTAATTGATACCCTGAAATATGATTGATGAGGATTTAATTATAGGGCCAAATTGGACTTGACTGTGTCAAGTGGAGACTTGTTGTCTTCAAACGGATTAATTAACTGGGAAGGTTAATTAATATACGCTTGGAATATAATTAATGAGGATTTAATTATATTGTTCAATTGCCTTGACTGTGTCAAGAAGTTTGGTTAAGGTTGGCCAAAAGTAAACCCCTGAATTGTGGTTTAAAAGCGCTGTGTTGGCAAATTCATTGGGTTAAAAGCGCCACCACGCCGCCTGGGAAAGTTCCTGGGTGCCACAGGGCGCCTGGTTTGAGTTTTCAAGCATTTTGATAGGGTTTTAATATAGACCAATTAATAAAAAAATGTTTAAATATAGACAATAGTGTCTAGGCATTTAGAATTGAACAGATAGTTCCCAGTTGGAACACTGATAGCTTGGATCTGGAATATGTGATTCCACAGGGTTTTGGCGCCAGAAGCTTGGAATGCTTCAATCCAAAACAAGACATTCCACTGTAAAGAGTCAGGTGATTCTGGAATGATTTAGGCACCTTCTCATAGGTTGAGAAGTGTGAAGATCTTTTAGGTAAAGATCTGGATCTGGAATATGTAGATTCCACCGGGATTTGGCGCCGGGAGCTTAGAAAGTTCCATGCCAAATCAATACATTTTCACAGAAGGAATTAGGTGATTCTGGAATGTATTAGGGAATATTCTTATAGGTTAAGAGTGTAAAGATCTTTTTGGTAAAGATCTGGATTGAATGACACTGTTATGTCATAAACCATGTGATAGAAATCCAGGTGTGATTCCGGAACTGGAGGGGTTTTCAGCCGAATGTACCCCAATTAGTATTTAATGGAAACATGATAATAAGAAAATGATGCTTATTGTGACAATGGTTGCTTTCCCCTCAATATTTTTATGCTTTGTGTTTTTGGCTTTTAACTGAAATAAGACTACCATGGAATGAAAGAGATGGTCTACAGCTAATACTATGGGAAGCAAAAAACGTGGAAGTGATCACCAGATGGCAACAAGTTTAACGCCAAGATTGCTTGCCTGGAATCCAAGCTCATCGAAGCTTACATAAAGGATTCCCTGTCAAACCGTAAAAGAGTTGGACCAGGATAACAAAGAAGCAAGCATGAATTTCCTGGATCTGTCACATTCCTCAGCGCACAAGGAGTCCTGAACCCGCCTCTAATCCAGGACATGCCCTAAATACCAACATTGTATTTCAACACCTCTGCTTAGCAGAAATTGTAGCTTTCTTGGGGCTATGGCATGAAAATGCCAACCTTTGGTTTCAAAGCACAAAAAACAAATTCACACAAGTTGGCTACCCCCTGAAGACTCTGGGTAAGTGAAATTGCCTTACAAGTTACCAGCTGTCTTCTGCTTTGTGAGCAACGGGTTTTAACAACACCCCAATCATACTAAAGACTGGGACAAGTTCAAGAAAGCCTTATTGGAAATTTTTGTCATAAAGGATTCTTATTTGGTGATCATGACAGAACTCAGAACCTTAAAAATTATATAACCATTAAGAAGTATATCACAGGATACAAAGACATACATTATTGAGCTCCTGGAACCTTTAACTTTGATGAGGCTGGACCATGTTTGGATTTATACAATGGTCTCCTCACACACATTAGATGGCAGTTTGATATGAACCGTTGCAAGAGCCTCCATAATGTATTCTTGGAAGAAAAGCAAGCTGCTCAAAAATCTGAAAATCTGCATGCAACCAACAAGCAAAAAGAGAGTCCCTCAGAAAGGAAGAACACTTGTCCTAATAAGCAAACCAACCAATACTTAATCCTCATCCTTGAGGCAGAAATTGTACATTGCAGGTAAACTAAATGAGTACTGATAATGCACCCAAAGAGGGAAAAGTTCAGGGGAGTGCTTAGGCAAGATGCCCCCCACTTTAAAATACTCATACAGGGACCAAGACATGGGCTCAATCACCATGTTCCAAGTACCCTTCAGCAATCCTGTTGCAGATCCTGAATGGATTAGACATTAAGTTGTCCACTTAGGGATCAAGCAACAAAACATTTGCACAATTGCTTTATCTCAACCTGGTTTTAACAGGGTTAATTACATTAATAATACCTTAAAATCAGGTATTCAAAGCGCCTTTTGAATGTGCATCAGGTGTGGGTTTTACTTCTGAGGTTATAAATAGGACAACAAAGATATTGTCACTTGCCTCCATTAGGCAAGGCATATGGAACCGGTTGTTCTCTTGCGCGGCTCTTTCTACTGTACTTTTCCACTCTCTTCCTTTAAGAAAGTCCTTCTATCTGTACTACCATTCCCCTGATGGAAATTCCCCTGCTTCTTACTATACAACTGCAGCACTATCTAAACAAATACCAGTTTTGTCATTATATCCTTATATTCTTCTGTCCTACCAAAGACTGTCACTATATCATCTACAGATATAGTATTAAGAGTTAGGATTCTGACTAACTGTTTGTAGAAAATAGCACCCTATACTGCTACAAATATGAAATTGTTGCTCATGTCTTTTCACATCAACAGCCCCCACCCCTGCGGTTCTCTCAATGAGGAGGGATGAATGACCCTGGCTGAGCCTTCCACCACTGCTTCCCCCTATCACCAGGCACCAGCCTTTACTACTGCCAATGTCCATGCTGGGGAAAGAGCAGGCGCTCTGCTGTGTTCTGAGGCGCAGCACAGATATACAACAGGGAATCCTAACCTTAGGATTGGATTTGTCCTAAGTCTTGGTTAGAATGGCAGGGAAGGCTGTGTAATTACCTTGTGGCCCTGATTAAAATAATATCTACTAGGCGTGGCTAGAAAGGTGCCAAAGTACTGGGAGACACAAAGACAAAAATGTGAATAGAATTTAATTTTTATTGGTGAATATATAATAAAATATATAGTGGTTGACAATACCGCAAAACACTACCAGGACAGTAGGATCACTTGCCACAAGCACGAGTGGGGCAAGTGAGTTGTGCAGAATCAGGAAGCTGAAAAATTGAATTTCCCAATTTGGAGCCAGACTAATTTTGAGGGGCAAAAGCAAAAGAGAGAGATTTGTCCTCAAATAACCCATCAAAGGCAAAATCAAAACATGGTGAATGGCGGCATTCATGACATTGCCCCCCTCTAGATTGGCCTTAGGGGGGGGGTAGTACTTGCAGAGGAACTTGGCATGCACTCAGGAAAACAGACAACCACTAGAGAGGAGTTTCACAGTGTACTCTGACCCTTGTTTGAAGGTCACTTCTAAAAGTCCAACCCAAAATTTATCTAGCTTGTGGGCGCGTCCTCCTACTCTATGCTGATAGTAGAGAACGTGGTCCCCAATGTTGAACTCAGACAAGGGAGATTGTCCAGGATTATCAGGAGAGAGCTCAAGCATCTTGGTCTTATACACAGAAGTGTAAGCAGTAGCCTGTATATCAATGATGCAGTTGACTAGATCTTTGATATGATTATCTGGGTTCATAGGCTTATCAGAGGAGAGTAGAGTAGCCCCCAGGAGCAATGGGGTAGTGGCCTTGCGCCCATAAAGCATTGCAAAGGGGGAATACCCAGTGACATGGTGTTTGCTGATGTGATAGGCAAAGAGAGCAGCAGGTAAGTATAGATCCCAGTTGGCAGCATCAGAATAAGTGAGCTTCCTCATGATGGAAACCAAGGTTGAATTAGCACACTCAACAGCCCCATTAGTGGAAGAATTATAGGGGGCTGAGAAGGATTGATGAGAACCAAGAGCCTCAACAACAGAAGTCACCAGCTTGACATTAAAGTTAGTCCCATTATCTGAGAGCAACACTTGAGGACAGCCATGGCGGTAGAAAACATCTTGTAACAGGAAGGCAGCAGTTGTCTTAGCTGTGATGTCTTTTGTAGGACAAGCCTCTACCCACTTGCTGAAGTGATCAACAGCAATCAGAATAAAGCAACACCCAGAACGTGAGTGGGGGAGAGGACCTACCACATCAATGCTGACAGTATGAAAAGCATGTTGAGGGGGAACTAATTTGAATTTTTGGGCAACAGCTCAAGGCCTCTGCAGCTGGCAGTTGTGGCAACTAGCTATGACGTCTGGGATCAGCAGGAAAAGGTTTTCCCAGAAGTAATTCTTCTGAAGCCAGTCAAAAGTCTTGGCAATGCCTCCATGTCCCGTCTACTTATGATCTTGGAGAACCAACAAAAGGCAAAGACTAGGCCATACATAAGGCAGGTATTGGTCTCACACTTTTTTGAAAAGCTGATTGTTGAAAATGAGGGTGTCCTCAGATAGTTTGGAAAGGCAATTCAAACTTCTTTTGTCTTGCTCTCCCACAAGGAAAGATATCTAACTAGTTCATACAGTTGGTCAGCCTCAGCAGGGTGCAGAGCAAGGATGAGTATCCTGGATAATCCATCAGCATTATGATGTTGAATCCTGGGACAATGTAGCAAATTGAAGCTGTAATCTTGCAGGTGGAAATTCCATCTAGCTAGTTGTCTTTCTGGTTCCTTAAGCTGTTGTAACCACTTAAGCAAAGCGTGGTCAGTGACCACAGTGAAATGGGTGCCATACACATAATGGCAGAACTTCTTGACTGCATGCAACACATCAAGGCACTCTTTCTCTGTATCACTGTAATTCTTCTCATGCTTGTTCAGTACACAAGAAGTATAAGCTACAGGGTGATCCACACCCTCATCATCTAGTTGGGCCAATATGGCTCTAATAGACAGGTCACTAGCATCAGTGTAAAGGATGAATTCCTTATAATAGTCAGGATATACTAGGATGGGAGCCTCTTTGAGTTTTTGTTTAAGGGTCTCAAAGGCTTTTTGTTGACTAGCGGTCCATTTGAAAGGAACATTACGTAACAGCTGGACCAAAGGCTCACTGGTATTGGAAAAGTCAGGGATGAATTGTCTGTAGTATCCCATCATGTCCAGAAAGACTTGAACTTCTTGCAGATTGGCAGGTGGAAGCATTTTGTCAATGGCCTCAACTTTCTTGGTCATTGAGCAAATCTCTGTCTGAGTTACCTCATGGCCCAAGAATCCAAGGCGTTCCTTGAGGAAAGCACACTTAGATGGTTTTAGTTTATAACCAGCCTCTCAAATCTTTATGAACACCTTCTTGAGGTGAGCCAGGTGATCTGTAACGGTAGCGCTGAATACTGTTATAACATCCAAGTACACTAGGACACATGAGAGCTTCAAATCACGGAGAATGGAGTCCATGGCTTGTTGGAAGGTAGCTGGCACATTGCAGAGTCCTTGCAGAATGTGTGTAGGCACAAATAGTCCTTTAAAAGTAATGAGCGCGGCCTTCTGTCTATCTTTGGGAGAGAGATAAACTTGCCAATACTCAGATGCCAGATCCATAGCAGAGAAGAACTTAGAGCCTCCAAGGCAGTGGAGAGCGTCATTAATACACAGCAAGGGGTTCTAATTCTTTTTGGTTAAGGAGCTCAATTGTTGGTAGTCCATCACAATACAATGACCTCCATACTTCTTCTTCAGTATGATCAAGGGGGAGGCCCACAGACTTTGGGAAGGATCCAGTAGCCCAGCATCCAAAAGTTGTTTGAGCTCTTTAGACACCTGAGCGTCCTCTATACAACTGCGGCAATATGGTTTAGCGCAGAAGGGGGGAGCGTCACCAGTATCAATATGGTGAATGACACCTTTGGATAGACCATAATCAGTGCTATCTTTAGCAAATATATCTGAAAAATTATCTAGCAAATCAAGAACCTCCTTCTGTTGAACCAGGAATAGCTTCAGGAAATCTTGCACAGTGAACAAGGATAGGACTTGGGGCTTGTCTTCAGGTAAATTAAAGTCCTGAAACGTACCAAAGGGATGTAGAAATATGATATCAGGAGCATTCAGCAACTTGCCATAGTCAACAACCTGCCCTCTAGATACATGTATAATGAGAGCGGTTAAGTTGGCAACAAGCAATTGAACAGGGTCTTTATGAGAGACATCCAAGATTCCCAGACAGAGGTAGGGATTGTTGCGGCCTAGCAAGGGAGGAGAGTACAACTCTAAGAACATGTGCTCAGGTAACTCATATGATATTTGGGAGTCTAGGATAGCTTGAGATACAGGGGGAATGGTTGCAGCAAAAGTGGTCAGGAGAGGAATCCCCTCACACACAGGGCAAGCCATAGGAGAACACTTCATGTTGGACAAATGAGTACAGTATTTCAGAGTGAAAACACCGGTGGGGTATTCTAAGGCACATACCTTGAGGCGCTTCTGCAGAACTTTGACAGGCTCCTCAAAGATCAGAGGGACTTTGTAACCTAGGATAGAAAGATAAACATCCTTTAGGTTGATGATCCCATTATATTCCCAAAGGAACTGGGTACCAACCAAAAGGTCATAGCTCTCATTTCCCAAGACAACAGCAGGTGCGGCTAAGAGTAGCTTGACAAACTGCATGGAAAGAGCAGAATAGGCCCCTATAGCGCAAGTCATGGATAGCCCAGCTATACCACACAACTGGTGATAGTTGAGGTTGGGGGCAAGCTTGAGCTTCTTGATAATCTATGAGGAGACAACATTAACAGGAGATCCAGTGTCCAAGATGGCCTTGTTTTTCACCTTTTGAATGGATATTTCCACACAAGTGGTAGTACAATCAAAGAGTGGAAGGACAGCTAGGATGTCCTGAGCTTCTGCTAGCTCTTTGTCCCATTTTTTAATCATGAATTTCAAACCTGGAAACTCCTTATAGACAGTCTGGAGAGGAAGAAAAACTGAAAAATTCTTGAATACAGTGCCAGCAATTTCACCAGCTTCTTTGGATGGCTCTACAAGCACAGGAGATCTCTTAGCCTGAGTGAGGTATGGGTAATAGACAACTTCTTTGGTTTTGACCAAAGGCTTGGCAGCTGTTGTAGTTTTCCCAGAGTGTAACTTATAAGGGACCACAATGGTTTTGGGAACAGCAAGAACCAAATACCCATATGCATCAGGATCATAAATTTCTGAATCATCCATGTCAAAGTTGCCAGAGATGTTGTGGAACAGCAGCAGAATGGGGGGAGCCTCAGTGTCAGCAGGCTAAGAGTCAGCTATGGAGGGGGAAATTGAAGAAGACTTGGAATAATTGTCAACCAAGAGCATCTCTGCCTCTAGGTTGACTGTTCTTTTCCTGCCTGTTCCTTGGGATCAGCTCCTTCAACCCAAGGATTGGTGCAGACTCAAGAATGGCAACCTATCTAGCCAAAGTTGTGACAACCTTGGCGTAGAGAAGGATTCTGCAAGTTACTAGCAAGGATGCAAGGACCACAGGAAGACAAACCAGAATTAGAGGCGGCACAATTATCCCACACAACTGCCACAGAATGGATAATTTGCATATCCTACAATAGTGTCTTTATGCTCTTCATAGAAGAAATCATGGCTTTATGAGCCTTGGAGTGAAGACATGGGAGCTGGTTAACCTTAAGAGCTTGAGCGCAAGCCATGTACACTTTATGTGCAGTCAACTGGCGGCTTGTGATCAGTTGTTGTCCTTTCATGTAGAATCTATCTGCAAATTCAGATATAGTCTCCTAAGGTTTGAAAGCAATGTGCATGTAGGCATCCTTCTTAACTTACAAACTAAGGTCACCACTGAATTTGTCAATCAGAAGCTGCTTCATTTCTTCCCAAGTCTCAATGGTGGGCAACTCAGGCACTACTACCTCCTGACAGGTTGGGTGCAGGAGGGTTAGAATGTGTTCCTTCTTGACCTTTTCAGAGGCTCTCCTCATGGCAGTTTTGTAGATAGCTAGGAATGATTCAATGATAGAAGTTTTGGGAATGAAAACTTGCTTAAAGGCAGTTTTGAAGTGTGCTTTGGGAGTTGGACCACCATTGTTGCTATTGAGTACATTTATGCGCGGGGAGAGTTCTGCTTCAGACTTGGAGGGGGGCTGCCTGGCCCCCAGCTGGCAAACACTTTCTTCAAGAGTAGTCAAGGTCTCAGCAGTGCGGGCACCAGTATTATTAGCCAAGGTGGTCTGTAGCTAAGTAACATCTAGGCGTTGGCCCTGTGTTGTTACTACCGTGGAAAGCTCAGCCAGTCAGGAGGTAAAGGAAGAACCCACTGAGAGGCAAAGGGCAAACATGTCATTCACTGAATCAATTAATTCACTCATTTCTTGAACGTCTTTATCAAGTTTGGAGTGTTCCTGTTTCAAGTAGTCCACCTCATTAGCTAGAGCAATCAACTCTCTAGCACAGTGGATTTGGGGGGGCTCCTGGAAGGCTAGGGCAGCAGCCATCTTCATCAATAATTCCAGTTAGACTAGCAGCAGTTGTCACCATTTTTTGTAGGACAGCAACCTCTTGCTGTAGCTCAGCAACTTGAGTCATCAAGGTAAGCACCTGAGGATCAGGCTGAGGTGCTTTAGTAGGACAATCTTGGCTGAAGGTAGAATTTTATAGCTCTTGAATGGCATCACATAGTCTCTGTTCTCTATCCACCAAATCATCTGATGGAGGAGAAGACAGAACATCTGGTTTGGACGTAGACAATGCATTTACTTGAGTCTGGAGCTTGGTAATGGCAGTGGCAGTGACAATCATTTATGAATCAAATTCTTCACTGAGCTTGCAAAGGCCTCTAGCAGCAAGGTCTGCTACTTGTTGCAGTTGATAGAAGGAGTAAGCACTGAACACATTGAGCTGTTGTACAAGTTGCTCAAAGTTGGTAAGATAAGCGTTCAAGGTAGAATCTACTTGGGCTTTCCAGGGTTGTTCTAGCTGGTGGAACTCATGTAGACGCTCTCTGATGTATTTGGGGATAGACTGGCGCATTTGCTCAATGGAATTAACTAAGCAAGTTTGGGAAGCAACAGAGGCGCACTGATTGTCCAACACCAAGGAAAACAAGGAGTGGATCCACTGTTGATAGGCAGCAAACTAATCCCAGTGATGAGTGACAGCTGCTTGTAGAGACAAAATCTCCTGAATGTGGAGCCCTAACATCATTTGATGGTGGGCTAAAGAAGGTTGTACAAAGGATAACAATAGATGCTCAGCAGAGCCAGCTGCTGAGAGGAGATGTTGTGTAAATTGTAGATCCACAATCAATTCATAGTATTCTGCTTGGCTAAACTGTAGCTGGAGGCAAGGGATGGCCTCATAATGGGCTAGTCCAAGGGCTACTGCCATGAATTGTTCCAATTCAGGGGTACCCAGAGGGTAGGCCACTAGGCAGGGACCATTCCCAAAGTTCAGTACATTAGGGACAATAGTTGGGTCTGCAATGTCTTCTTTGATAGGAGGACTGGTGATTTCAGGGAAAGTTGGCTCTTGTATAGGAGGAGGCAAAGGACCTGAAAACGTGGTTGTAAAGGGAGTAACCAAGGGACTTACAGCCCCTGTAGTAAGCACCATTTTTATTGTGTTCTGAGGCGCAGCACAGATACACAACAGGGAATTCTAACCTTAGGATTGGATTTGTCCTAAGTCTTGATTAGAATGGCAGGGAAGTCTGTGCAATTCCCTTGTGGTCCTAATTAAAAAAATATCTACTAGACATGGCTAGAAAGGCACCAAAGTACTGGGAGATACAAAGACAAAAATGTGAATAGAACTTAATCTTTATTGGTAAAAGTGAAAATGTAATATATACTGTGTAGCTTTACCACAAAAAAGTACATGGACAGTAAAATCACTTGCCACCAGCATAAGTGAGGCAAGTGAGTTACACAGAATCAGGAAACTGAACAATTGAATTTTTCAATTTGGAGCCAGACTCATTTTGAGGGGTGAAAGCAAAAGAGAGAGATTTGTCCTCAAATTAACCCATCAAAGGCAAAATTAAAACATGGTGAATGGCGTCATTCACAACACACTTTCTATGGTTTGCCCACCCTCAGTCACTTCATGCTGGAACACCAATGTCCCCAACCCATTGCTTTGGTCAACCACTGCTCTTGCAAGCCCCTGTCTCCTTGGAAATGAACGCCAACTCTTTCCCCTCCAAGGACGCCATCTGTAGTGCCATTAATGCCATGGACTCTGGTGCTGCTGACAATGGTGCTTGCTCTGAACATCTTGCTCTCCAGCAACCTTCTGCCAAAAATTCCTTGGTTTGTTTCCAGAACCTCTCCCAGGTCAACCATGACCAACTCCGTTGTGACCTCTTCACTATCAAACATAACAAGGGCTATTTACAACAGTTCACACATCCTGCTGTATGCCACAACCAAATGCACCTGGGTTGCATCCAAAGCCTAGCACATGACCAAGGGATACTGGTATTTAACCAGCAGACGTTCCTCCAGGTCCTTTACTCTGAGCTCAGCAACACTTTTACCACCATTAACTAGTAGCTTGCTGAAGTTACCAACACCCAGAATACCATGCTGCATTGAGTGGACGTCATTGAGAGGAGAATAGCCAAGCTAGCTCCAGAACATGTGGTACAAACCCTCACCCATCAGGGTGTAGATGCCAATTGGATTAGTGTGGTTAAAAACCACGTGCTTGAGACTGGCCCCATGGCTCAAAGGCTGACTCATGAGGTGGAAGTTTTGAGTGTTGCCTTTCCACTGTTCCCTCATTCAACACCACACCTACTGCTATGGACAACTCCTCCCTCCAGCCACCTTCTTGGCTGTGACGTCCTTAAACTCTTTGATCACTACAAGAAGATTCAGGAAAAACTGGTCCAACAAAGCGCTGATCTTGCCTTTCTGTTTGATGGCTATCACACTGTGTCAGAGCTTCAGGATTGTCTCAAACTTTAAAAATTGCATGATAGAGATGATAGCCAGACCCAAGCCAGGAAGGACAAGGAGGTGATAGCCTTGCTCTAAGCTGAGCTTGCTACCCATGACAAGTATGTTACCTTTCTGGAAGACAACTTGGATATCACCTGTCAAGAGAACAAGATATATCAAGATGAACTTGACAAGCAGCAACTTCTTCTGGACGCCTTCCAGAGCCAATTGAATAGGATGGACAGTAAAATTATGGCTGTCAACTTACAGACTATGTCCCTCCACTCCAAGAGTCTTCACAGTCCACAAAAATCCTCCAGCCCTGAGTTCTATCATAGCTACAGAAGCAATGATGACCACACTTGGTTGCCCCCAGCACTGTAAAAGTATTAGAGCCAGTGTTGAAGTCTGAGGATGACGTCTTGACCACTCCTGAAGTTTCTGGGGCTGCTCAGGACAGAGAAGGCAAACATGAAGCACAACAAGAGGAAAATTGTTGACATGCCTCTGAGGGTAGGTTTGCTGCCTCTACCCTTAGCCATTCCCGTATCACCCTCTCCCTAGTGAGGATCACGCCTGCTCCCCTCCAACATGGCACCAATAACTTCAATCCCGTCAACTTATCCAAGTTTGACCACAAGAGTAATGTGGCCATGTTCTTACGCCTATACCAGAACTCCATATATGGCACTAACAATGCCATGAGAGACTCCACAATCATCAACTTTCTGGATGCCAAGACTCAAACCATTATCTTACTGCGTCTCCCTGAGAATAAACAGAATTTTGCCAACGTTTCCAGGGCCCTGACAGAAGAATTTGGTAGCCAAGAAGCCCTTCTTGGTCACAAGATGGACTTTGCTGACACCAAGCTAAAGGTGGGGGAAACCCTAGAAGACTTTACTTCCAGTTTCTACCTTGAGGCCCAAACCCTGTTGTCTATTAGTGATGTGCAGTTTATCAATGTGCAGTCAGCACTCCTCAATGCTGTATGTGTCAACTGGGAACTATCTCTGGCTCTGAAGTCAGGTATTTACAACGCTTACAATGTGCCAGACCTGATTTGCTGTCAGGAACTAATTCCTGACATCATCAATTGTTTTAAGGAATTTAGTTTAGTCTTCATTTTTCCCTTAGCAGTTAAATTTTCAATCTACAGTTCCCAATATTGGTTTGAATTTCCTGAGACATGTCCACAATTACCCATCCACCCAATCCTCTCTTGGTTGTTTCACTTCTTGGGTATGATGAAACATCATATTTCTTGACCCAGATCATAACTAATGTTTCATGCTTGTGATCAACTTGGAGCTCCACATGTAGCCCCTGATAATTAACAGATGTGTTTGAGATCTCCCAATGGTAGACCATATGATTATATAAGTGGATAATGCACTTCCTTCATTATTGTTTGTTTAATAAAACCTTTATCCTGTTCCCAATTCCCATATTTACTGCTTGCTACTATAGTTTGATATAGGAAATCAAGCTAGTGCCTAGAATGCTTACTACTAATATTGGTGGTAGCTTGGGTTTATTAGCTTTGTTACTATGTATGAATCTCTTCTTGATCTCCTACAACACTGACTTGGTCCTCTTGGTTGTGATTCCTGCTATGAAGAATGTGTGCGCTACTGCTGGGTTGATGAAAATGGCCACCTTGCCTGAAATCAATATGGAATACTGGATGAAGTACAGAGACCTTATTATGGTGAATTGGGTCCCTGACATTTGCCTTCTACACACCTACAAGGAGGAGTTCAAAGCCCCTCTCCCTGAAGGCCGCCCCACCAGCAAGCTGAGTATAGACCCTGTGTGGCTGTGGAGATGCCCAAGCCTTCCGACAAGGTTGGGGCCACTCCAGCCAACAACACTTCCCATACTTGCTTCAAATGCGGTATGGCTGGTCACTTCTCTTGGGAATGTAAGAGCCCCTGCCAAAAAGTCCACCATGTAGGCATGGAGGACGCTGAGGAGGACTATACTAAGGACGCTTATATTGAGGAGGACAATGAGGACCAGCCAAAAAACTACCAAGCAGCCAGGACAAGGAGAAATCTTTGGCTGCCTCCATAATTTTGACACCCTCATCTCCCCCCATACCGCTTCCCCCCAACAAATCTGCTCAGAGGCCTGCTGCTTTACCATCCTCTGAGGCAAACCCTAAGAATTAACCCTCTTTGATTGACTTTGACTCCCAACTAATACACAAGGATGCTGAATCCAAAGGAGTTCAAGAGGACATCCTACATCAAGTTCTCAATGTTAACAATCAAACTCATTGGACTACACTGCACCCCAAAGTGTTTATCCCCCAAATAGCTTGGAGAAAAGTATCCTTACCCTATGCCAAACAACTAGCTCAACCAGGTGTTGAAGTAACCCATGAGGAAGACAGCACTAAATAACTGGCCAAGCTGCTCCATACAGTAAATGTCTTGGAACTGCTAGAATCCCCCAAGGAAGAAATCCCAGTTGTAGGAGCTGCCATGACTACCTTCCTGGAGAAGTTTAAGGGAATGAGCGTCCACCAGGTCTCTAAGATTGTGGAGATCAGAGAGGACCGCTGGAATTATACCTATATCAACCTGGTAGTGAACAAAACTCACATCTGGGCCATACTGGATATGGGTGCTCCTGAAAGCATTATATCATTGAGGCTGGTCAAGAAGCTTAAGCTGGTAGCAGACTTAGCCTATCATGAAGAGTTTGGTACTTCTAGGCCACAGAACACTAGAGCAAAAGGAGCCTATTTTTCTTTACCTCTTTGCTTTAGGAAGCTAATGATCACTGCTCCTGCTATAGTTCTGGAAAACAACAGCTATGACATTCTTATTAGGACTAGCTTTATGGTCCAGTATGGCACTGTGACCAATCATGGAGATCATACATTTGGGATATTGGGCCACTCTATCCCCATGTTCTATCATGGAGGCTGCCCTTCTGACCTGCCCTTACGCTGTCTGCACTACATCAATCTGGAGCACACAGATGAATAAAAGCCAGTTGCTTATACACTGCATAGTAAGAAGGTCAAGGTGCTACCACTCTTGATTGGGAAAGCCAAGGGAATCCCAGTATAAGCCTCCTGTAATGTGACTATCCCAACTGGCTCTCAGCTGATTCACATTACAGGCCTCTTGCTGGATCTACTGGCTGGAACTCATGGAGAAATCTTTGGCATCCCTAATGCCTCCAGACTAGAGCCATGGGTTGCACCAGGAATCCTCATGCCAAGCAAAAAGGAAGTACCCATACTCTTGGTCAATATGAGTTGTGAAGCAATGATTGTCTCTAAACATCAACTTCTGGCTTATATACAACTAGAAGAGCATGACAACCTGCAGGAGACCGCCCCCTTTGCGGACTTCTCTGAATTGGGTCTACCCTGTAAACAACCACTGGTGCTATTGATCATAAGCCTTGACTCTCTTTCTGGCCTCTCCAAAAAGCAAAAGGATCAAGCCATGGATTTCTTTGCCTAGTATAAAGATGTGTTTTCCAAAGATGATTATGATCTGGGTAAGGCTGCCAACGTCACCCACCATACTGACACCCAAGGCAGTTCACCTATCTGCTCCAGACCTATACAGCGTAGTCAAGCTAATCATACAGTAGCCAACAAGGAGCTCCAGAAACTATTGGGATCTGGCTTACTGGTCCCCAGTAAAAGCCCTTGGGCTTCCCCTCTCCTGATTGTCCAAAAGAAGGATGGCAGTAACTGAGTAGTGATTGACTACCACCAGATGAAAGCTGTTACCAAGAAGGATTCATATCCCCTCCCTTGCATTGACAATACCTTGGGATGCCTGGGAGGCGCCAAGTTCTTCAGTGCCATGGGTCTTATTGGTGGGTACTGGCAGATTGATCTACCCCCGCCAATCAAGAGAAATGTGCAACTATCACTGAACAAGGGCTATTACAACCCACAAGGATGCCCCAAGGTCTGTCCAATGCCCCAGCTACCTTCTAACAGGCAATGGATGCAATAATGAGTGACCTCAAGCTCACCAGTGTCCTGGTCTATCTGAATGACATTAATGTGTTCTCCCAAACCTTTAGTGATCATCTGCAGCACCTGGAGGAAGTCTTCCAGAGGTTACTTGCAGCTAATCTCAAGCTCAAGCCACGCAAGTGCAACTTATTCAAGGAGCATCTTGAGTTCTTGGGGTTCATCATTAGTCAATATGGACTCCGTCCTGTATCTCTGAAGGTGGAAGCCATTGAGAAAATGCAGAGTCTGGCCAATAAACGTGACATGCAAGTCTTCCTGGGGATGATTGGGTACTACTGTCACGTCATCCCCAACTTTGCATCCCTGGGAAACCCCCTTTTCAGCTTCTCCAAGCTGATAAGAAATTCTTCTGGAGCCCAGCGTGCCAATCTGCCTTCAACACTCTCAAGGGAAAACTGACTACAGCCCCTGTACTAGCCTACCCTGACTTTGTCAAGCTGTTTATGGTTCATGCATATGCTAGCCTGACTGCAATGGGGGTGTCCTCTCCCAACTGGACTCTGAAGGACTCAAACATCCTGTTGAATACTGCTTGTGTACGTTTAATGTTCACAAGGGGAACTACACTGTCATCAAACACAAGTATCTGGTTATGATATACTCCTACAAACAATTCAGAGTGTATCTCCATGGGGTACAATTCACAGTGGTAACAGACCATGCCTCCCTACAATGGCTGAAGACCCTCAAGGATCCCAAAGAGTGTCCAGCACGCTGGGCCATTAAACTTCAGATCTGCAACTATTAAATCATTCATTGAGCCAGAGCAGCCCACCAGAATGCTGACTGTCTCTCCTGTCTTCCTACTGTTGCCTTAGTATCCCCCATGGCTGACATTCTCTATGGCAAGCTTATGGAGGATCATTATTTGTGGGAGGAGGAGTCAGTAGAGATACAGAGGGCTCTCAAGAAGTTGGCTGTGGATACCAAAGTCTCTAAGGGACAACTCCTGAAGCTTTGTGAAGACTCTTGGCTACCTTATATACGTCCATCCCTACACATGGACTCAGTGGTGACTGCTCACAAGACTACTGGTCATGGTTGTATACAGAAGATTTTAGCCCTGCTACAGCAGCACTGCTTCTGGGAGGGAATGAACACTGATGTAGTATATACACTAGGCACCTGTCATGACTTCAACATTGAGAGACCTAAGGTTGCCAAGTTCTAACACATACTTGTACGCCCTGGGTTTACCTTCCACACAGTAGACATTGATGTAGTGGGGCTCTTGTCAGTTACCAATAGTTGCAACAAGTTCATCATTGTGGCTGTTGATCATCTGACTAAATGAGTAGAGGCCAAGGCAATTACCAACCAATCTGCACTGGTGACAGCCACATTCATCCTGGAGAGTATCATATACAAACATGGTTGCCCCCAGATTCTGCTGACAAACAATGGTACTAATTTCACCAGTCATATCATCTCCTGCCTCAACCAACTGATGAGAATTTGTGGGATACTATCCATCCCTTATCACCCACAGACAAATGACATGGTAGAGCGCACTAATGAGAGCCTGGTCCAGATACTCCAGAAGTGCAGTCACCAACATGAGAATGAATGGGATACCTTCCTGCCTGCGGCCACCTTTGCATATAAAATTGGGTAACATTGTGCCACTTGCAAGCTGCCCTTCCAACTGCTCTATAGCCAACAACCAGGACTTCCCCCTTTACTATATTCCTTGGTAAAGCCTAGCCTGGCTGTATCTCCAGAGGCTTACCTCAACAATCTTGTTCAAACCCTTATTTACTTGAAATCAGAGGACTACACTGTAAACCTAAACCATAAGTTGCAGGACCTAGAACAAGCTGCATCCAAATGCCCCGCCCTATCCACCTACCTAGTAGGAGACTCAGTCTACTTCTTCAGCAATAGAGGGTACAGGTGTGAATCCAAACTTGCTTCCCTTTGGAAAGGCCCAGTTCAAGTTATTCAGAAGTCTGTCCCCAACTCCTACACCCTTAAGGAGCCCCATTCTGGGCAATTAATCACTATAGTACACACTCAGTATATGTGTGCTGCTCCTAGTGACCAAGAGCAAGCTCCAATGAGGACAACAGCCCAAAAAATCAAAAGCCTAATAAAAATTCCATGGGTTGCTGTCCTATTTGCAATAGTAATTCACCAAAGTATGAGGAATACAAATGAAAGAACAAAGTGTTTATTGGAGACTGACAAGACTCTTCCAATACCACACCAACTGTTCTACCACCTGAATGGCAGCCAGGAAACACAACTGGTTACCTACAGATCCGCAAAGCCAATGACCAAGGATTGGGCAACAAACCCCCAAGTCCAGATAGCTACTGTCCACATCATGCAGGACTACCTGCTTCTCAGTTGCCTTCTCCACCTCCACTGGCCTTGTATGCTTGCGCCTCTTAGGAATTACTACTTGCACCTTCTTCAAGGCTCTTCTGGGAACTCTCATAGAGTGAATATTCACCATATCCACCATCTTGAGATGCCAAGTCATTTTTAACCCTGTTGTCTAATCCAGTGGAGGAAAATGGTGCAGATCCTGAATAGATTAGACATTAAGTTGTCCACTTAGGGATTAAGCAACAAAACAATAACACAATTGCTTTATCTCAACCTGGTTTTAACAGGGTTAATTATGTTAAAAACTCCTTAAAAATGGGTGTTTAAAGTGCCTTTTGAATGTGCATCAGGTGCAGGCTTTACTTCCAAGGTTTAAATAGGACAACAAATATATTGCCACTTGCCTCCATTAGGCAAGGCACATGAAACCGGTTGTTCTCTTGCGCGGCTCTTTCTACTGTACTTTTCCACTCTCCTCCTTTAAGAAAGTCCTTCTGTCTGTGCCACCATTCCCCTGGTGGAAATTCCCCTGCCTCTTACTATATAACTGCAGCACTATCTAAATAAATACCAGTTTTGTCATTATATCCTTATATTCTTCTGTCCTATCAAAGGCTGTCACTATACAATTTACAGGTATAGTATTAAAAGTTAGGATTCTGACTAACTGTTTGTAGAAAATAGCACCCTATACTGCTACAAATACAATAAATCCCATCCTTTTTGCTGCTCAAACTGGAAATAAACTCCTCACTTATACTGTAAATTCAAAACCTAAACGTAAAAATGCAGGATTATCAAATCCTTGGTCCAAATTTTGAATCACTTTTTCAGGATAACCTTTTTTAATTAAATTGAATTCCTTGTATTTTTATTTAAATTTTTAAAAATGCAGGAACTCATAGACGCTTTGCAAATTTCAAGTCAAACTACATATTTCCAATGGACAAAAAAATTAACTGGGATCAGATTTGAAGTGTTCAAATTTATCAACCATTTTCATTAAATTTACTATATTTTTTGGAATTGCAGGATTGTCAAATCAACAAAAAAATTTAAATCACTTTTGAATAACACTAGGAAACTCAAATATTAATTATGGGAACTGGAATCCAGATTGAATGTACAGCAAGAAACTAGGACAAATCAGCCCAAATCAAGAAGCTTCACTCTGGATAAAATCAAATGAAAAATCCAATCTCAACAACCATGTTTAGACATGAAATTTAGTGAAACATAAAACTGTCTAAACTTTAAATGATGCAATATTATGCACTCCAAATCACTATTATAGCAACTCTAAAACCATATAATGATTTATGAGCTACCCTCCTGATGACGCAGAAATTTTTAAAAAGTTTTTTGGCCCCCAGCGTAGCCAAGGAGCCAACAAAATTTTTTAAAAATTTCAAGGAAGAAGGAGAGGGGGCAAAGATAAACCATCAGTTTACTACACTATGTGTTAATGGATTGCTATTAAGAATGCTTGATTACAGTAGATTTAAGAAAATGCTAGTAATAAAATAGAATTATATATTACAATCTATTTTTATCAAGTTATTTTTTCCATGGTGTGTTGATAGTTCATTTGCTGGTGATAATGTGCTTGCATTTAATGGGATAGTTTCACCTCCAGTTGCCTTGGCAATAGGAAATCAAGCCACCTCTGCAACCACAGCTGGTCTTGGGGAGGCAACTGGAGGTAAAACTATTCAATTAAATTCAAGCACATTATCAGCAGCAAATGAACTATCAACACACCAAGAAAAAGACAACATGGTAAAATAGATTATAATATATAATTCTATTTTATTATTAGCATTTTTTAAAATCTACTGTAATCAAGCATCTAAATTTTAGCTGTCCTAAAATGAAATAGGGTGATTTTTGAGAATACCTATGATTCCTAAAAGAATTAGCACAAATACATTCTAGATCCTTTAGCATCCTTTTTGAGACACCCATAAATTATATTTATTTCAAATTCCTTGCAATTATGATTTGAAATTTGGTTCTTGGATTTGAAAATCTTGTAATTTCATATTCATTAATTTTTACATGTTGTCTATGATTTGTTAGACATAAAAAAATCTCAAATTGTACATTAGAATCCCAAATTTATGATTCATGTATCCCAAATTTGCTTGATGTGTTTTGTCTTTAGTTAGTTGAGTTATCTGCTCAAGGGATTTGAAATTTGCCAATTTAAATAAACCAAAAAGTCAAATTAAATGGTTGATTTTATTAAATATTTTCTTTTTCATTCACTGAGTTGCCCACAAAAGTGATTTCAAATTTGGACCAAGGATTTGACAATCCCAAATTTTTATGTTTAGGCTCTGAATTTACAGTATATTCTATTTCACTATATCCAATTAAAATTAAGCTCTATTCATATTTTTGTCTTTGTTTCTTCAAATTACTTTGACACCTCTCTCTAGCCACAACCAGTAGAGATTTCTCATACAGGGTCACAAGGTAATTGCTTTACCTTCTGTCAGGGCCCAAGGGCTCCCAACTCTGATCCATTTAAACTATAGTCTAAGAGAAGTCCTTTATTTATTATTCAGACCAAGAATGATCACAATGGGGAAAAGGGGAAAAGGGGAACTAGGTTCTTTTTATACCATTTACATTGGTCTTTGAGATTCTTCCAGATTCTTCCAGATTCTTCCTGAAGGTCCTTGTCTCTCTATCTGGAGGGTCATACTAAGAGTTTGAAACATCAGCTGACTAATTCTAGTCATATTCTTTTGGTCAGATTTGAACTTCGCGGTTTGCCTCAGTTGGTCATCTAAAAATACTTCAGATGGATTCTCCTCATCTGGGGCTTTCATTTGAGCGTAAGGACATCCAAAACTGATCACTGGAAGCTGAGATATGGTTGGATTTGCCCGCTTACTAATTATTGCTTGTCTTGATTTGAAATCCAATCTCGCGACCATTTTGGGACATACTGACAGGGTTTTTGAACTCGGCTCTTTAAATTGCCATAACTTTTGATCTAGGGTACCTAGGGAGATCATCAAGGTAGCTTTATGACGGCAAGATGTAGCTTTATCAATGCAAGCTTTTAAAACGCAACTTTTTAAAGCTACTATGTCATGGCGGCCCATGACACCTTCCCTGCCAACTAACCCAAGACTTAGTATAAATACAATCCTAAGGTTAGGATTTCCTGTTGTGTGTCTATACCACACCTCAGAACACAACATGGATCCAGTCTACCTAGAACAAGATGATACAGATGGAATGTCCAGAATTCTTCTAGATTTCAGATATCTCTATTTGCCTGGCCCATGATGCTGGCACCTGGTGCAACAAATGGCACAAAGAACACACTGAAGAGGAATATGTCAGGCTCCACCCTGCTGGAAACAGCTTCCCAATATGATGGATTAATGCAGAAGGATTCAAACCTGTAATCATGGAACCAATTGGCATGAACACCATGCCTAAGTGTACCAATTCCCCCAAGGATTCAATGTCTGCCCAATAATGGATTGAAGCAAACCAAAAAGGCATAGGTGTCTAGATACACAAGCAGGGAGACAGAAGCAAACATACAGAAGAGACTAGTAGGAACAGGATCAGATAACATGGTTTGAGTTTTCTGTTTGGTGGGAGGGTTTGAGAAGAGCAAGAATGTAGTATACCATTTCCCTGGTATAACTGGAGACAATTTCCCATTATCACAATATTCAGTGCTAGTCCCAGATCCTGGGCAAGTTTCCATTTTCAGAGTTGAATGTACTATTGTACACAACAAGAATAGAATAATCCATTTTGAACCTAATTCCCCTAAAAGGGGCAGATTAGGTGGTTTCATGGAAGTTCTAAGAGTCTTTAAAAAAAGTAAGATACCAGATTTAAATTATTTATTAATCAAGCAAGGGTCAAGATCTTATATATTGAATAGATTGGGGAAATTTTAAAAGGGAGTTAAACTGTTGTGTAACAGAAATAATTGATTTGTTTGAGGATTATCAATAGATTCTCAAACCCTTTCTTAACATCTCAAATATATTTAACTGTTTATAACTTACTTAATTAGTTTATGGAATATAGGAGAGATTTACAGACTATAAATATATGTTTGATAGGCACAAATAGTTAATCATGAGCTGAAATGTCAAGTATATGCTTTACAGAGCCTGTCATATAGAACAGACGTTCTCAGCGTCATATAAGGCATTCACAGCATTTGATTGGCTGCAGGTAGTCAACTGGACCAACGGTTGATTGATTTCCTTATTTTCCAAAGACTCGATTTCAGCATTAACATTGTGCAAAAGCAACTGGGAGGTCTCAGGTTCAACTCTTGAGCTTGAAAATAAAGATAATTCATTGATATTATTAAATACTAACTTATTAGCTTCAATTTCTTCTTTATACCCCAATAAACTTATTGTCCCTATATTATTGGATTATAAAGTTATAGAGTCAGGATCTTCACAACCAGCTTTTTTAAGAAAATTGGTGTTGGAACCATCATAAAAAATGATTATTAAATAATAGAAGACCTTGTTGCAAAACAAAGTCAAATACAAAAGGACAACAGAAATGATGTAGTTTGGATACAAAATAACTATAGTACAAAGCAAGGTATACATGTGTATGTGCGTACTTGTACTGATATCATGATTTAAACTAATCCAGTTAATGCTTTATTTTGTTCACAAACATAGCTAATTAATGATACAGGCTCTGTTAATACTTTAGGATGTATACAATTGCATTTTGTAAATTAGGCTGCAGTAAAACATGCATAGAGCTAAAAATATAGCTGCATATTCTGGCCCATTTGGAAGGTGCTTTCTACCTTCACCTAGATTACTTTGCAGAGAATATGCATACTTATTATTATACTGACAGCCTAATTCATGTGATTTTGCATCTAAAGTACCTGTGTTGACTGCACAATAATTTCTCCCTTGCTTTAGCTCTCCTATATAACTCTTCCCATATCTCACAATAAAGATACACAGATTTACTTACTTGAATATTAGCTACTTTAGTTGTTACCTCCAGAGAGAAGGTAAAGAATTACTGCTATGATCAGTAAACTGATTGTGTATTAGGTCTTCAACATACTCTAATGTTTAAGCCAGAAAACTATACCAAAGATCCGTCCTGTTGACCCAACCACAAGGACTAGAAGACCCAATATCACAACAGACTTCTAAACATGACTTCTTGGCAAGATTTTTAATGAGTAACTGTGCTGTTTTAGCAAAGTTACAAGGGGAAAATATGTAGAGACTATATAATTATTTTTATTCTGATATTAGAATTATATTGTGAGTGCATCATGGATATTAGGAACATGATTGTAATGATCAATTGGTTGGATAGTTAGAGGGGTGGTTTGATCTAGATACTGAGTCAAGCGGTGAATCAAGATATCTATCTTTAGGGATTTCCATTTACTCATGTTGATATTTCTGGAACCCCAAGTCAACTTCCAAATTTGGCTACAGGTCACTTGGAAGTTGGATTGCAGGTTGCAAACCCGCTTAGTCAGAACCTTGTTGGTGGGTTGATACTGGTGTTTTGACATGAATGAAAGACACAGTCCTTATGATCATATGCCAGGTGAAGAACTTGACACATACTGGCACATTAAAGGAACTTAAAAGAGCCATTGAAGAATTACAACTACAGGTACCCTCAGATATGGTATTTGATAGACCAGCTACATACCTCATGTATTATATTACTCTCAAGCTGCAAGTAATGAGGCATGTCAACCTGGACCATGTAACCAACCTCCAAAGCTTAAACTGTAAAGCAGAGAAGGAAGAACAAACGTCAAATGCACTGAAAAAGGCATAAAGCAGGAAAAGAGAAAGACCCAAGGACTCTCAGTCTCCAAAAGTTCCAGCTACTCTCCACTTAAAAACAAACACAATCCTCAAGCACCCAGTAGCCATTATATCATGAATAAGGGTTAGTACAATTGTACACACTTTAGAATCACTCCCACTCAGGCTGAAAAGGATGAAGGAAAAGCCCAGGGAGAGCAATAAGTAAGTCAAGCTCTTCCTGACAACCATCAGCCTTACCAAATGATGAGTATCAACCAGAAGTCATAGACCAGTGCCCTATAATTCAGGTCTCTTCAAGAGATTCAGTGCTCTACAAAATCAACAGACACCCCAATAAACTGACGTCTTACCCTTTTTACTTTCAAAGTTACATAGGTTCAGCACTCTTGGACTCAGGCAGAGATTGTACCCTTGTTAACAGCAACTTTGTGAACAAGTTTGAGCTAGCCACTAATTATTTGCAGAGTAAAAACATGGTTTTAGCTTATGAACACCACATTGCTTTACTAAGGATACCACCCCTTTTTCATCACAATAGAGAGCCTTTACTCCACTATCCAGGGAAATGTTATTGACTTCCCTTTCTTTGATGTGGTACTTGGCTTGGTTGATATAAAACAATCCCTACATTGATTGGGCCACCTTGGTTATAACCATCAAGCAGAAAGGCATCAATCACCAAATCTATCCCATAAATGTAGACCAACTTTTATGAGACTATGTATTTGTGCGCATAACAGAGAAACAAGAAGAAAAGGACAAACTTAAGACAATGAACTGGTATTATTATCAATATGAAGTCATACACTTTGTTGTGTTTGGCTTTTGGAGACAAAATCCAAGATGACACAGCGGGAAACCTTTATTACAAAAGGTTTGAGGTTTGAAGCTAGCCTTGGGTTAGACTTCAGAGCAAAAAGTAAGGATACATACTTTAATTTACTGGAATACAAGAAGAAGAGTTCCTTTTGGAGGAAAAGAAGGGAAACACTTGAAGATTATAAAAGCCAACACAAATGTGGATAAACTTGTCTTTATTAGGAGAAATGATTCTACTTAAATAGTAGACTGGGCACGCTGATAAAGCACCAGGTAGATAGTGTGGCTGATGAGATCATTCCAAGCAGAAATTGTACCAGGATCAGTCAAGTGAAGGTAGGTTAACCCAGAATGGGTGGACATTGATGTCAACATATTTAAGGAAATTAAAAAACTCTGAAGTCAAAAGCAAATCCAACCAAGTCTTTGCAGGTATTAATATTTAAAGGCCATATCAAAATAGTACAAATGGTGCAATTTCTAACATATCCCCTCACAAGATTTGTCACAGGGAGTTGATATTTGAGAAGGAACTTGGATTGGACGCAGACAAAGGGACAACCAGACAACAGCAGCCTGATGATGTACTCAACCTTTTTCTTGTAAGTGACCTCACAAGGTCCAACCCAGAGGGAATACAGTTTATGGGCTCTGCCACCAATTTGGTTCTGATAGCAGAGGACCAGGTCACCCACTAAAAATTCAGGGAGGGAAGCCCTAGACATATTGGATGGCAACGACTCTAAATTCTTGACCTTATAGACTGTCAAGTAAGCAGTTTCTTGAATATCAAAAATGTGGTTATTCAATTATTTGACATGGGTTTTGGGGTTAGCTGCAGAATTTAATTCAATCAATGGGGGACTCAAGATTGAGGTGGTAGTAGCATCACATACATACAGCATGGCAAAGGGGGATTGCCCACTCACCCTGTGTCTACTAAGGCAATAGGCAAAGAGGGCAACAGGGAGGAACATGTCCCAATTTTTGGCATCAGAGAGGATGAATTTCCTCATAACAGATACCATGTAGGAATTTGCTTGTTCAACAGTTCCATTGGTTGATGGGTTATACAGTGAAGATAGGGATTAGTGAATGCCTGTGATGATCCATATGTTGGGCAATTTTCAGATGGGGCTAGTGTTGACCAAGATAAATTCTAGTGGCTTTTGATAGGTAAAGGCCTAGTAGATAACATTGGCTACTAGGGAAGGTAAGGTATACCTAGTAGATAACAAAGGAATACTAGAGGCAACAAGTTTACCATCCCAGAAGTTAACATTGGCTGTTGGGGGCTGGTTAGGTGTCTTTACTTAGTAGGTAACTTTGGCTACTAGGGGAGGATAATGGCTCTTCTCCTCAGCAGGTAACATTGGCTGCTAGGGTGCCAGTTTGAGGATCACAGTGAAGACTAGTAAGAAGGGCTAGAGTATCACAGTGAAGACTAGCCAAAGAACTGGAGGATCACAGCAAAGGCTAGCTGAAGAGCTTGAGGATCACAGTGAAGACTATTAATAAGTATTAGATGATCATAGTGAAGACTAGTTGAAGGACTGGAGGATTATAGTGAAGACTAGTAAAAAGGACTGGATTATCACAGTGAAGATAGGTTAAATAATGAAGGATCATAGTGAGGAATATAAACCTATGTGGGTTTTTTGCTATGGACTAGCTGAAGGACTGAAAGTTGTTTAAGAAGGACCCACAGGAGTAGATGAAGAAGAAGAAATAATGGACTGGAACTGTTGAAAATGTGTTGAATAATGAGAAAGAAGCAGTTAAAAAATTAGGTAAACTACCAAAAAGATATGATAAAAAGATTGAGATAAATATCATATAAAAGAGGTGGAAAGAAGGAAATTATTTACAAAAAAACAATAAATTTACAAGGAATTGATTGAATGAGAAGAGGCCAAAGTGACCAGAAATTGGATGGAGAAAGTCTGAGGACAAAGGCTGGAGTTTTTCCAAATAGATTTAGTAAGGCAAAAGAAAAGCAACAGGAAGTTTTGAACTTTGAAAATAGTAAGGAAAATGCAAGAAACTTGGAGAAACGTTGAAAAAAAAGGGTTTGAAAATCCCATAAGTAAAACATATGTGGAAGCGCTCAAGTTTCTCCAGAGAAATGTGATGGGAATCATGACAAAACCGTTTTAAACTTGGAGCCAAGGTTGTTCCAGAGCAAGACAGCGCCAGTTTTGAACCATGGTCAAGAGTGAGACATTTGGATGAACTTTTTGGTGAACCCATTGAATCCGGACGTCTGATTGACTGTAGGTCAAAGCCTGTTTTATCACTGTTTTGAGAGCTTTAACTGAAGGGTTTAAGCCTAAAAAAATGGGGTGAAGAAGCAAAAAAATCAAGGGCTTTTATTGGCTGAAGTAAGTTAAAAGGTTAGATATATTGTAGAGAGAGAAAAATTGGATAGTTTAAGCTTTGGAAAAGAAGAGTTCTGAGAGAGATTATGGACTGAAACAAGGAGCTATAAAAGGGGGAGCTATATGAGGCTTTTCAGGGACTGGATCAAGTGGATTACAAAGGCCACAAGGACTACAGAAGAAGCTGAAGACCAATCTAAAGGCAAAGAAGCCCAAGATATAGAGGCCAGAGCTGAGGATAAGGAACCAGATCTGGATCAGAACACAGGAGCCCAAGACCAAGTACAAGGAGTCCAAGAGATTGTTAGAGGACTCCAAGTATTGGCAAGCCCATATTGTTTCCCATACCCAGGCAATATAACAGAAGGCTTCTAAGGAGATCTTGCTTCTGAATGTTGCAACTGAACCAATGAGGATTCAGTATTTGAATTGAGGAAGACAACAGTCCAATAGAAAAGACAGGATTAATAAGAATAAGGTAATGTTTATTATAGAATACTATGATTGATATACTATATGAGGAAAGCCACTGGGCCAAAAGGGGGTGGTATGGTGGCATGTTTAATGTAAGTTTCAGAGCCAAGGAATAACTTGTGCAGGATCAGCAGGTTGAATTGGTAGTGCTCCTAATTAGGAGCAAGTGCCCGCAGTTCAACATTACCACCAGTTTGTTCATGTTGTTAGACACGTCAAGGGGAAACTCATTGAGCACCCCCTGTGTATTGTAAGATAAACTGTCAGGTAATTCTGGAAAATTGGTTGCAACATGAAAGTAAATAAAGACCTGTTTCAACCCCTTCCCAAATTTTCCAGTGTTACATATAAAAGTCCTATGAGTGATCTGCCCCATATCTTTTACCCTAATCAGGGAGAGAAAGATACCTTTTTCAAAGTTGTAGAAGATTTGCAACCAGTAAAACCTCCCAGGGAGAGTGGGATAGGTTAACTAGGCATCTTGAGATGACAGATAGGGGAAGGGAGTTCATAGGAAATGAGCTTACTAGGTTGCTTAAAGACTGGTACAGACCCACTGAGGGGTTGGCACCAGCTGAAGTACAGGTGCATGTTGGGGATGCCCATCTAGTGATTGGAAAAGTGCTGTAAGAGTTTGCAATCATGCAGGCTAATTATAAACTTCTAGCAAGCCATCTCCTGCTACTAGGAAATGACAACTCCTCCAAGCTGGCCCCTGGCTATGACCCAGGTCACAATTTGGGGACTGGTGAACAGGAACCCCAGAAAGACGTTTGCCAGTTTGATATGGCAGCTCCATAAAATCCACTCAGGATTGCCCCTCTGTGCTCCTTATTGGGCAGGGTGGGGAGGTACTTAGTGTTCTCCATTAGGATAACTTGCAGGTCCTGGGGCCCTGGCCATACAATCTTGATACAGATTTTACCCCCACACCACCAGTCTGTGTAGCCCTCCTGCAGTTATGGGTACCTGGTATCTACTTGATGAGTATTATCTGGTTGGGGGTTGGCGTTGCCCAGGGCTCCTGTTTTTTGGTGGCAGGGGAAGATTTATCTAGATCAACTGGGACACCCAGCTTAGATTCCTTGGTGTGCAGGATGGTGGCCTCTTTATCCCCTGGTGCTCCTTCACAGCTGGATAATGCTTCTGCTGCTCCTCAATGACTTCTTTTTTCACAATCACTCAAAGACGGCCCAACAACTGTATTCAGAATAGGGCTTACACACTCTATAAGACAGGCAGGAATAGTGTCTTGTGGGTACACATGGTTGTAAACCCAGGAGGATCTCTCAATGGTGATGATGCTCATGGTTTTAAATATGAGAATTTTGGTAGCCAGCCAGGAAAGTTTGGGTACTGTAGTGTGGATACTGCCCACCCTGCCAACCTGGGTGCCCTGGGTTTTGTTGTGTTTGGCTCCTGGGGACAATATCCAGGAAGACATGGAAGAAAATCTTTATAACAAAATATTTGAGGTTTGAAGCTAGCCTTAGGCTAGCCTTTAGGGTAAAATAAAAGGCACCTAACTTAATTTCCTGAAATGCAAGATGAGGAATTCATTTTGGCAAAAAGGAAAAGGCTTGAAGATTAATAAAGCCAACACAAATGTGGATAAACTTGTCTTTATTAGGAGAAATGATTCTACTTAAATAGTAGACAAGAGTTGGTGATCACTCATTAAGTAGACAGAGTGGCCAAGGGGATCATGTTGGGGTGAGGTCATACCAGGATCAGACAAGGATAGGTACGGTAGTCCGGAATGGGTTGATATTGGAACAGACCCATTTACAGAAGGTAAGGAATTCCCAAAATCAAAAGCAAAACCAACCAAATCTTTGCACATATCAATATTTGAGGGCCATATCAAAATAGCATTTATGGTGCAATTTACAACATCTCCCCCAAGATTGAACACAGGGTGTTGTTATTTGCACAGGAATTGGAATGAACTTGGGCAAAAGGATGGTCAGATGACAGCAGCTTCACAGTATACTCAATGCCCTTCTTGAAGGTGACTTAACAAGGGCCAACCCAGAGAGAGTCTAGCTTATGGGCTCTACCTCCTGTACAGTTTTGATAGTAGAGGACTAGGTCATCTACTTGGTACTCAGGGATGGGGGCTCTGGAAGCATTGGATGGTAAGAGTTCTAAAGCCTTGACTTTGTAGGTAGTTTAATATGCTGTGGCTTGGATGTCAATGATTTTGTTGGTAAAGTCCTTGACGTGAGTTTATGGATTGATAAAAGTGCCAACTTCTATCAGTGGAGGTCCCAAGATTGAGGGGGTGGTAGCTTCTTGTCCATACAACATGCCAAAGGGGAATTGTTTAGTCACCTGGTGTCTACTAAGGCAATAGGCAAAGAGGGAAGCAGAGAGGAACATGTCCCAATTTGCAGCATCAGAGAGGGTGAGTTTCCTCATAATGGACACAAGAGAATAATTAGCTCATTTGAGGTTCCATTGGCTGAAGGGGTATATGACTCAGAGAAGGATTGATGGGTGCCCATAGCTTCCACAATAGAGGTAATGAGATGAGCATTGAAATTAGTGCCATTATCAGAAAGCAGGACTTGAGGGCAACCATGACAGTAGAAGATATCCTGCAACAGGAAATTTGCAGTAGTCTTAGCATTGATGTCTTTGGTAGCTCTGGATTCAACCCATTTACTAAAGTAGTCAACTGCTACCAAGATGAACCAACATCCAGACCAAGAACAGGGAAGATGTCCAACAGCATCAATACTCACAGTGTGGAAGGCATGCTTAGGCAGGATGAGTTTAAACTGATGTTGTGCAGGACTGGATGTTGAAGTTGACATGATTTGCAGGAGGCAAGAACATCAGGGATCAGAAGGCGCATATTCTCCCAGTAGAAATTCTTACATAACCAGTTGTGAGTCTTAGCAATGCCTCCATGTCCAGTGTAAATATGGGCTTGTAAAATGATAGCTATTCTCATACTGGGGAAGACGTAGGGAAGATAGGTGCTATTGACTTTCTCAAAAAAATTTCTATCTTAAATGATAGTATACTTTGATAGGGATTGAAGGGCCAGTTGTATCTCTTTAGTTTCAGTAGCCCAAGTGAAAGGGTACTCTATTAGTTTATACAGGTGATCAGCGTCAACAGGATGGATAGCCAGTATATGCATCCTTGACAATCCATTGGTGTTCTGATGTTGAGCTGCAGGTCAGTATACCACAGTGAAGCCATACCTGTCACAGTAAGCTCCATAATGCCAGGGATTATTTGGCCAAGTAGGAAAGCGCAGAAAGCCCAAAAACTTTTAAAAACTGACTGATTTAACAGATTTGAATCAAACAGTTGATTGAAAATGGGTTACAGCTGCTCCAGTTCACCAGTCAAATCTGATTCCTCCCCGTAAGTTGATGTTGATAAATTGACGTAATTTAAGGGTCACCAGATATGAACTTGTTAATCAGCATGGTTGTCAGAAGTTGGTCACTCAAGGGTTCTTTGCAACCTGGACTAGATACTCACTTGACAATGTGGAAGACATAGGAGCCCAGGATCCAGGTGCTATTGCTTAGTCAAATTTTGATATATATTGAATAATTTTCACTGTTTCAACTCTTAAGAGTTGAGTCCTCCCAAAATTTACTCAATTAAAATCACATATTCCCTGGTCTAACTTTACTTTTGGAATTCATCCTATAGTTGGATTTTTGTGCTACATTCCCTACAATTTAATCCTTAGCCAGATTATTACGGGAAGATGGAGGCCTGTTGTTGGTACTTCATTGTTGTTGCCGCCAAATGTTAATTCAATGCCTGTCAATCTCAGAGCTGCTCCTACTCCTGTTGAAGCTGAAACTCATGTGCTATCCCAATGTCCTGAATTTCATGCTGAAGACACTCTAATTCTCTTGAAGGCCATTTTATCTAGGGCTTTTCTGATTGGGGTTAATTATGTTACTTAACCCTAGTATCTCATTTGGAAATTTTGCAAAACAGTATTTGAAGCTGTGTTGGTGGTTAATCATTAACTCTATGCGGATTTGGTGGGTGATTCCCCACCACATGGAGACAGCTTCTTATTATCCCGTGATTTCTGTCACAATATCCTTGCAAGCACAGGGCCCAACAAGCCAGTCAACCTTCAGGTTTTTTTAGTTGTTGCACCCACTTGAGGGACAAGTGGTCAGTGACTACTGTAAAGTGGGTCCTGTAGATGTAGTTTCAAAACTGTTTCATAGCATGTAGGACTACCAGGAACTCCTTTTCAGTGACTTTATAATTTTTCTCATTCTTGTTGAGGACACACAAATAATAGGATACTGTTTAATATACGCCTTCATCATCAAGCTGGGCTAAGATTGCACCTATAGCTACTCCACTGGCGTCAGTGTATAAGATGAACTCCTTATCATAATCAAGGTAGAGCAGGATGAGAGCCTCTTTGAGCTTGGTCTTCAGAGCTTCAAAGGACTGCTGTTGGCTGTCATACCATTCAAAGGGCGTGTTCCAGAGGAGTTGGACAAGGGTCCACTTAGTTCATAAAAATCAGGTATAAACTGTCAATATTATCCCATCATGCCCAGAAATACTTGGACCTCACATAGATTTGTGGGGGCAGCATCTTATCAATAGCTTTTATCTTATTGTCCATGGGGCGTATTCCAGTTTGGGTAAGTGTGTGGCCCAAGAACTCAAGTTGCTCCTTAAAGAAAGAACACTTGGAAGGTTTGAGCTTCAAGCCTGCTTCTTGAATCTTGAAGAAGACAGCCTTGAGATGATCCAAATTATTGGTAAAGGCAGAACTAAACACTGTAATTTTGTTGAGGTAAACAAGGACGCAGGAGAGCTTTAGGTCTTGTAGAGTGGAGTCCCTGGCTCTCTAAAATGTGGCTGGCACATTACAGAGTCCCTGAGGCATTCACGTGAGTTCATAGAGGCCTTCTGAGATGATGAGTGCAGCCTTGTCTCAGACTTCAGGGGACAAGTCAACCTGCCAGTATCTAGATTATAAATCCATAGCAGAGAAGAGCTTTGAACCTCCTAATTGTCTAAGGGCATCATCAATCTGGGGCAATAGGTATGAGTTCTTTTTGGTGAGAGAATTTAAGCGGCAATAGTCCATCACTACAATGACCTCCATTATTTTTCTTAAGGATCAATAAGGGAGAGGCCCAAGGGCTCTGAGAAGGGGACAAGAGTCCAGCATCCAAGAGTTGTTTGAGCTCTTTGGAAACCTGGGCATCTTCTACCCTGCTGTGACAGTAGTGTTTGGCGCAGAAGGGAGGAGCATCACCTGTATCAATCTGGTGAATGACCCCTTTTTCCAAACCATAGTTATTAGGCCCAGAAGCAAAGATGTTGTTGAACTGATCAAGCAGTTCTAGTACGGCTTTTTCCGGATGGGAAATAGCTGCAGGAAATCAGCAGCTGTAAACAGGGAGAGAACTTAAGGGCCCTCTTCTGGTAAGTTGAAATCACTGAAAATCCCAAAATGGTAGAGGAAAGCCACTTTTTCAGCTCCTAGTATGTGCTCATGTCCCACAACTTGGCCTCTAGAGACCTGCATGAATGAAGCAGTCAGGTTAGATAGTAGAAGTTGTACAGGCTCCTTATGAGTTTGGTCTAAGATCCCAGGGCATAACTGAGGTTCTTTACAACTGAGGGATTCAAGAGAGTATAACTCTAAGAACAACTTCTCAGGCAGCTTGTAGGATATCTGAGAGTCAATAATCACTCAAGAACCAGGAGGAATTGTGACAGCTACAGGGGCAAGTAGAGGGACACCTTCTTCTGCAGGACAAGAAAGATGAAGGGAGCACATATAGGAGGAGTGAGTACTGTACTTCAGCGAGAAGATGCCAGTGGGATACTCAAGCACACAAGTTTTGAGGCACTTGCCAGGGATTTACAGAGGTTCATTAAAGATTAATTGGACCTTGTATCCCAAGAGAGATAGGTACTCATTTAAGATTGACAATTCCATTGTACTATTGGGGGAATTGAGTGCCTACCAGTAGGTTGTAGCTTTTTTTCTCTAAAACAACAGTGGGGGATGCAATGAGAAGTTTCCCAAACCTCATTGGCAGGGAAGAATAAACACTAATGTCTTGAGTCTGAGCTATACCAGCAGTTCTATAAGACTGATTATAGTTGAGATCTGGAGCCAGTTTGAGCTTCTTCATTAACTTGGAGGATATGACTTTGACAGAAGAGCCAGTGTCCAGGATTGCCTTAATCTTAACCTTCTGTATTGATAATTCTACATGAGTGGTATCTTTCCCAAAGAGAGGTAAGACTGCCAAGACATCCTGTGCTGCTTCTGGTTCCTTTTCTCATTTTTCTAACATAAAACTTAAGGCACAAATTTCCTTGTATGAAGTTTGCAAAGGCAGGTGTGGGGTTCCTGTTCATCAGTCCCCAAAGTGTGTCCTGGGTCATAGCCAGGGACTGGCTTGGAGGAGTTGTCATTACCCAACAGTGGTGAGTGGTTGGTCAGAAGCTTGTACTTGGCCTGCATAAGTGCAAACTCTTCCAGCACCTTCCTAATGACTAGGCAAAAATCCCCACCATACACATGTACTTCATCAGGCGCTAGCTCCTCTGTGGGCTTGTACCAGTCCTGTAACAACCTGGTAAATTCATTTCCTATAAACTCTCTTCCCCTATCTGTCAACTCAAGATGCCTATTCACTTTTTCCCACTCCTCTTGGGCAGACTTACTAGAGGCAAATCTTCTACAACCTTGATGATAGGTATCATCCTCCCCTTGGCTAGGGTAAAAGATATGGGGTAGTTCACTCATTGGGCTTGTACTCTAATTACTGGAAATTTGGGCAGGGGTCATAATAGGCCTTTATTCACAGTCAGAAGGAAGATCCCCTTAGAAACCTTCTGATATAACACCTGGGTGGGGAGAAATATAGGTTTGCTAATATTTAGAGTCCTTTGACAATCTCTTGGACTCCATTTACTTGGTCTTAGGCTCCTTCACCTTTGTCTTGGGCTCCTGCTTCTTTATTTTGGGCTTCTGTGTTCTGATCCAGCTCTGGTTCCTTATCCTCAGCTCTGGCCTCTATATCTTAGGCTTATTTTCCTTTAACTTGATCTTAAGCTTCTTCTGTAGTCCTAGTGGCTTTTTTAATCCACTTGATCCAGTTCCTGTTAAGCCTCAGATGGCTCCCCCTTTTATAGTTCCTTGTTTCAGTCCATAATCTCTCTCAGAACTCTTCTTTTCCAAAGCTTAAACTATCCAATTTTTCTCTCTCTACAATATATCTAACCTTTTAACTTACTTCAGCCAATGAAAGCCCTGAATTTTCTGCTTCTGCTCCTCATTTTTTAGGCTTTAACTCTTAAGTTAAAGCCCTCAAAACACTGATCAAATAAACTTTGGCTTGCAGCCAATAATACACCTCAATTCAACTTTATTGCCAAACAGTTTGCCTAAATGACTCACTCTTGACTATAGTTTGAACTCAAAGCTGTCTTGCTCTGCATTTTGAACAGGTTTTCTATGATTTCCATCACATTTCTCCAGCAAATCTTGAGCGCTTTTGCCTATGTTTTGCATAGGGAAATTTTGAACTGTCAATTCTTCAATGTTTCCTTGAGTTTCTCTGCATTTTTTCAGCGTTTTTCAACTTTGAACTCGCCTGTTGCTCACTTTTTTGCCTCTTCTAGTTGTTCTCAGCAAAACTTGCTTATTTGCCCTCACAGTTTTCCTGTCCTGTTTCTGGCCTCTTTCTTGCTCATTTCTTCTTAATTTTAACTTAATAAATTCACAGTTTTAATCACTATAAATAATTTATTTTTCTCTTTCTTTCTATTTCTATTATATCTAATTATTTTATATCATATCTTTGGCAGCCTGAAATTCTTATTTAACTTCTTATTATATTAATAATTCCTTTCCTAAGACACCAAAATAAGCATTCCAGCCTCCATTTCCAATCTGGCTTTTCCTTTCACAACATCTTCTAGTCCTGCACTATCATCTTCTGGGCTTTTCAATCAGTTCTTCAATCACATCTTCTAGCTCTTCAGCTTAAGCAGCAATCAGTCCATCTCAGTCAACAAACAGTTCCTTTCAGTCCTCAAACAGCTTCTTTCATCATCAGTCCCTCAGCTTATCCTCACTAGGAACCACCTTGGTTCCACCTGCACAATGAACCATCTTGGTCCCAAACTTCAACATGAACCAAAATTCCTTCAACCAGTATTAACTATGATCATACAGTCCTTCTTACTAGTCTTCTCTGCTGATCCCCTACCATGAACCACCTCAGCTCTTTATCCCAGTCCCTTTTACCAGAACCTGTAGACCCAGGAATGAGTCTACATTAAACTGGTGTTTGACTGGGCCCTTGCAAGTGACAAGCCACTTAGGTCATCCAACCATAGAACAATAAAGTATATGCCGCTGTTTTTACTCACCCAGATGATTAAGTATGGGCTTTCAGTTGCAAAGTAATCAGCTTTACTTCCCAGAGGCCTTATTACACCAGGTTCTGCAGCTGCTTCCCCAAGCAACCACCTTGATGACAAACCTGAGCATATTCATGCCCTCCAATGATTACTTTGGGACCTCCCCAAAGCTCCCATGGAGACATAGACAAGGACACCCTACCAGTCTGATAGGTAGAGTGATTGCTCACAGGCCTCCTGTAAGCGTCCAAGGACAAATAAAGCCATCTTAGCTCCTCCCCTCCCTGACAGCCCGCACTACCAGCCAGGGGTCCAAAACTTACAGTCCTGATAGCCAAGTGGCCTACCATGCTGGCATATACTTCTACCCTGGCAGCCTGTGTTACCCACCAGCGTCTAAACATCTTCCAGACTGAGTAGCACAGATTACCCATCAAGATAGATCACTCCTCACCCCAAACACCTAAAGTTCCCTGCTGGGCTATCTCATTCCTCAACCCAAGCAGCCACAGTTCCCTGCTGGGTGAGGACCTCTAGCCCATAGCAGCCAATATCTTCCCCTGGGTGAAGACAACATCTGCCCCTAGTAGTCTTTACACCTACTAGCTAGGCCTTAACTTCCATAGTAGCCATCATTCCCTACTAGTCCTCTACCTACCACAAACCAACAACACATGGTCCATCTTTACATAGCGTCTTTATTTGAAGCCAACTCAACCCTTGCCTGAAAAACTGTTTGCATATGGATCATCACAGCAGGGACACAGTAATATTTTAGAAGAGAGCTTCAGCCAATTCAGAAGCTTCCTCAGAGGAGTCCACTAGTACAGGAGTTTAATTAGCCTGCTCTAGGTAAGGGCAAGCTACCATGGCTTTAGTCTCAGATGGCAGAGGGTGAGTTGTAGTTGTGGTTTTTCCAGAGCGGAGTTTGTAAGAGACAGATACGGTTTCTGGGAGAGCCAAACTGGAGTATCCATAACTATCTGACTAGTGTAGTCAGAGTCTTTAGGCTCTGAATTTCTTGACAGATCATGAAATATCTGAAGGATAGTTGGTCTAGACAAAGGGGGAGATTCCTTGTCAGAGGGAGAATCAGGAGGATACAAGGGAAACAGGTCAGCAGAGAGCATATCTGCCTCTAAGCTGACCTCTCTTTTCCCGCCTACTCTTTTGAGTTGCAACCCTCTACATAGGGTTGGTGCAGGTACGTGAATAATGTCTAATTTGATCACAATTCTGACATCCTTGTCTCTTGGGCTATCCACTTGAACCAAGAGTCATAATATGTGGGGTACAAGAAGTAGTTCCAGTAGTATTGGCCTTATTCTTGAAAACCACAGTTCCTCCATGGGTCAGATGCATATCTTGCAGGATAGTTTTGATACTCTTAATGGAGGTAAGAGAGGCCCTGTGGGCCTTAAAGTGCAGACACAAGAGTTGATTAAACTTCAATGCATAGGAAAAAGCTGTATACGCTTCCCAGGGAGTCAACTGGTGACTGGTAATGAGTTGTTGTCCTTCAATATAAAAGCAGTCAGCAAACTCAGCTAGGGTCTCCTTGGGTTTGAATGCATTATGCATGAAGGCATCTTTCTTGACCTCTTAACTAAGATCCCTCCAAATTCTTCAATAAGAAGGCGCTTCATATCCTCCCAAGTGACAATAGACGGAAGTTCAGGGACTACAACTTCTTGGCAAGTGGGGTGTATACAGGTAAGGATATGTTCCTTCTTAAGCTTGTTGGTAGCCCTATGCATTGCAGTCTTGTAGATTGTTAAGAAAGCAGCAATGGTGGAGGTCTTAGAATCAAAGATTTGCTTGAAGGAGGGCTTGTAATTGGGGTCAATGGACAACAAGGGGAATTAGCTATTATCACCCTGGCTGAGAACATTAATATGAGGATTTCCTTCAAATTTGGACTCTGCAGCAGGCTGTCAAGCCCATAATAGTCAAAGCCTCTCTTCCAAGGTGTCAAGAGTAGAGCTTTTTTGCCCACTGACATCTCTGGTGGTAGTGGCAACAGTTCCAAATTCATCAATATGTATCTGTTGTACTGCCAAGGTGCCTGCAATCCCATTGACACGCGAGTCCAAAGCAGTAGCCTGCAACTCCAAAGGAGTGACACGCTCATCCATTTCTTCAGTCAAGTAAGTAAGATTCTTCACCTCCCTTTCTAGTGAATCCTGTCTATCAGCAACGTCATTGGTAATCAATGCCAAGTGGTCCAAAGCAAGGGCACAATTGACACGTGGTTGCTCTTCCAACCCAGGACAGCATCTGTGGTCTGCTTGAGTAGGGACCTCAGTGACTTCAGGACCTTCCTTGCCCTCAGATTTGGAAGATAATTCATCTGAGTTGGAAAGATGTTGTTGCAAATACTTGAACTTGCCATGCAGCGTAGCTAATTGGTCTGTCAAGGAAGCAATGCGGGGGTCAGGCATAGGTTCCACTGGCACAGGGACTGGAACAGATGCTTGGCATCAATTAATGACTTTGAGTTCATCTATGACTTCCCAAACTATAGCCTCAAAAGCAGAGGTCTCTACTAAAGGAGTAGAAGGAGTCACTTTGATTGAGGCTACTATGTCATTAACGTAGTTTTGAACTTGGCTCAGAGAGTTGCCTAGGGAGGCCTTATCTAAACCATATTTTAGGAGCATATGTTATCCCTAATTGTCAATGTGGACTCCAACCAACTCAAGTTGGGAATTAACATGCTCTCAAAATTGGTTGAGCTTGGTAACCAAAGTCTCAAAATGCTGGCAGTACTTTAGAAGGGTTGCCTCTATCTGTCCTTGCCACATAGCTTGGTGGTCATCTAGCTCACATATTTTATCCCTGATGTATCCAGGAAGCAAGGAGCAAAGCAAGTTCAGAGATTAGGTCAGGTATTTCTGCAAAGCCAGCAATTTGCGCTGGTTGTCTGAGATACAGGTAAAGAGGCTATGTGTCCACTCCTGATAGGCCATGTTCTGCACATAGTTATTGGAGACAGCAGTGACTACAGCAGTCAAGAGTTGATTCTGTGATCCTAGCGCTAACTGGTGATGGACTAAAGTGGGCTGAATGTATTGGTTGACCAGGATGTCAATAGTTTCCATGGATTCCATCAAAGCAGGGGGGACCAAAATCTAGAAGGGAAAAACACATATCCTCTAAAGCATAGCCAGGGTGGAGGCCAGGAATAGTGTGCATTGCCACAGTGCCTGTGTGGAGGAGGGAACATGCAGCGTCATGGGCCTGCTTGTAGTTGATTGTCATTAATTATATTTCTCCCAAAATAATTATAAACCTCCAATTAGAAGAATCAAACTTGGCACCTGATTCTGATGGTTGTGAGGATCTTGCGGACCCTTGGGCTGTCTGCCATGTTTTTTGTGGCTAGCCAATGAAAGAGCTGGAGAAGTTGTTATATGAATCTGGATAATCAGCAAAATTTGCAGGTCTGCCAGGCCACAGATTTGCAAAGTATGGAGGAATGTCATAGGGCACTGATTAATCCAGGCCAGTCTAGATTGCTAGAAGCACTTAATCAACATGCTGTCACTCCTATATTGACTGATGAGTCATCTGGGGAGGGATTTACTTCTCATCTTGATAAGTTAAAGCCTCAAGGAAACTCAGATGATTGGTTATAAAACCAGGCCAACAGGCCACATGATCTCCAGGCTTCTGGTGACCTCAAAGTGACTCCCAGAGCTGTTAAGACCATGGGACCTGTGAGAGAGGGGGCTAAACTAACTAAGTTTGGCTCCCATCCTGGAGGGAGGATCCACCAGGACGCCATCCAGTACAGGACTGACATGGCCGCTTGAAGGGGCGCCCATAGGGAGGACACAGCAAACACCCGGGGAAAGTAGGAGTCCAAACCCATCAAAACCATTCCGCTAAGCAACCAGGATGCACGTTTGGGAGTGAGCTCTGGGGTGCCTAAGCCTTCCTCTGAGACCAGAACAAGTGGGTCCTCAGAGGGGAAGAGCGTAGGGTGGCCCAGACTGGGGGGAGTAGCGGTAGGGAACTCTAGGTCATTGCAGGTCAGGCTCCTCACCACATTCTCACTAGTGGTGTATATGCCCTGAGTGTGTGCGGGGATATCTTTGAACATATTCAAGAACTGATCAGGGTTAGTGTCAACACGTAGGAAAGAATTGGAAATACAACCCCAAAAATCTGGAGAGGTAGACCAAATCATTATCAGAGTTGGCATCAAGGTAAAAATTGCAAATTTGACTAGAGGAACCAGCATTTTTTGGGTCTGAGAGTGGAGACCAACAAAAAGCAGATATTTCTTGGTGTTTTGGGTCTAGAACTCAGAGCACAGGGCTCAAGGGTGAACAGAAGATCTCTTAAACATAGCAGGAGAACAAAGAGCAACAGCCGCGGACCAAATTGGTACAAAAGCGTTTATGAAATCTTTAAAAGATGTATCCAAAGTCCAATTGTAAGCAAAAACAAACCAAGAATGAAATCAAACTTAAAATAGGTAATTATGCTAATTTCACTACTATTTTTAAAAATCAAAGCGTTTTCTTCAAAGCAAAAGCAATAAGCTTTGACTTTGACGTTAACAACGTCTTTAAAGACTTTGAAGAGCAGCAAGAAAGCCCAAAGGAAAGGGAAATAGGTAATGATAAAGAAAACCAATACTAACACTTTAGATGATCAAAAAGGGGCCAAGTAAGGGACCCAAGATAACCAAATTCCTAAGTGAAAAAGAAGGTTCAAACTTTAATTGTAAGAATGAGCAAGCAGGGGACCAAAAGTCCCCTGTCTTGCTTTAAGGGACAGGCTTCAAATTTGAAAGGTCACCTGACCCAGGAAATGGGTCTGATTGGGCAAAAGAGAAATTTTGTAAGGGCTTATCCATTGAGTTGAAGAGTTTTGCAATAATTTCTGGCTTCAACTCTGATTGGCTGACATTACTGGAGTGATTTAAATCAGCATTCAATCCAGTTGGATTGGAATTTGATGGTTTAGCAGTAGCGCAACCTGGTTGTTTGGACTTAATTAATTTTAAATGTGGTCAAGCCCAAGCCAGAAGATAATCCAAATTAATTAGGGATTCCTCCCAAGTGGGGACAGAATCCAAAGCGCCATTACTTACCACTTAAGAAGGGTATGCCAGCACAAATCTCTTTTCAATTGTGTGGGCTAAATCTTCAAGGAAATTGAGGGGCTTGGCCAGCTTCTGAGCAGATTTTTTGTGTGGCGCGGGAAGATTGTCCTATCCAGGGCTAAAGGGGAAGTGACTTTACAGGACCAGGGTTGACCCGGCTTGGGGTTTCTGAGGGTCATTTGGTCCAGGATGACAGTAACATCAGTGGCAATGGCAAGGCCATGAGGATTTTATTGTTAGGCCATCAGATAGAGGTCATTCCAGCAGAGGAAATGACAGGCAAAAGGATCCAGGAAGGGACCAGAGCTCTCAGGCTGGAAGAAACTGAGCAACTTAGCAATCAGGTGATGGGCTAGATTCCAAACTTAGCATTTGAAATGGTATTTAAACTCCATGAAGTCTTGAAAATTGGTATTGCCATTTTGAAATAAAAATAGGATTATTGGGCCTTGGTTCTACCAATTCATTCCTTATTTTTTCTTCATTTTTCCCCTTTTTACTACTGTTCTAACAGAAAATCTTGGGCAGATGGCCTGCATTCCTGAGGAAGCCTCTGAAACCTGGCCTGCATTTTATTGTTCTCCTGGAGCTCCCTTTGGCCCACTGCATTTCTCTGACTATCCTCTTAAACCAGAGTACCATGAGCTTAATGTGAAGGAGACCCCCCCCCCACCCAGACCATCTAGCCCAGCAGATAATCCCATAAACAGCCTTTCACAAAGATACTTGGTGCAAGCAAACAGCTTCCAAAATCTGTGTGAAGTACAACTATTTGCCTGCCTGCCTACCAGACAGATATGGAATCACCCCCAACACCCAAGCCTGACTGCCTATAACCCACCCCAGGACTGACTCCTCCTACAGCTAACCAATATGCAGGCATTACCTACATTACCTTGGCTGGGTTAGTCAACACTATGGCTCCAGCCGCTGGACCCTGGGCTTTAGTAGACTAATCAGCATCTTATCTCATCAAGTTAGCACCCCTCCTATGGTGGGCTCTACCCTCCTCCCAACAGAGTAATTAGCAGCTGAGGCTAACAGGCCTTTTCCTGGGACGTAGTATCCTGACATTGAGAGAGAAAGCAGGAAGGGGGCCCACATAGGCCCAGGAGATAACACTATCACCATTGGTGTAGAGGAAGAGTCAGTAATATCCTCTTCAAGCGGAGGAAAAGAGACTTTGGGCTATTTGGGTACTTCAGAGACAAAAGGAGAAGGACCAGAAAAGGTCCAGGGGAACAGAGTAACCAAGGGGATGGGATCCCTTGTAGTGAGCACCATTTTGTTGTGTTTAGCTCCTGGAGACAACATCCAGGATGGCACAGCAGGAAATCTTTATAAAAAAATATTAGAGGTTCAAAGCTAGCCTTGGGTTAGCCTTCAGGGAAAAATTAAGGGCACATACCTGTTAAAGTCCACATGTTTGGTGGTTTGCAGGCAGGGCTTATGTTGACCAAGTGGAAGTTTAGTGACTTTTGATGCAGGTAGAGGCCTAGTAGGTAATAATGGCTACTAGGGAAGGTAAGGCCTGGCTAGTAGGTAACAAAGGACTACTAGAGGCAGATGGTGTCTCCACCCAGCAGAAGATATTGGCTGCTGTGGGCTAGATGTCTTCACCCAGCAGGGAACTGTGGCTTCTTGGGGTGAAGAATGAGATAGATCAGCAGGGAACTTTGTCTGTTTGGGGTGGGGAGTGACCCAGCCTGATGGGTAGTGTTTGCTGCTCAGGCTGGAGGATGTTTAGACCCTGGTGGATAACACAGGCTTCCAGGGAGGGGAGAAGCTTTGAGAGCTCTATGTACCCTGATATGCTTACAGGAGGTCTGTGAGCAAGCACTCTACCTAACAGACTGTTAGAGTGTCCTTGTCTATGTCCCTATGAGAGCTTTGGGGAGATCCCAAAGTAAGCATTGGAGAGCATAGATTTGCTCAGGGGTGTTACCAGGGAGGTTGCTTAGGGAAGCAGCTGCAGAACTTAGTGTGATCAGGCCTCTGGGAAGTAAAGCTGATTTTTTTGCAACTGAAAGCTCAGACTTAATCACCTGGGTGATTAAAGACAACTGCATAGACTTTGTTTATTAGCATTTGACTGGTACCTTACAAGTTGTATTCAATTAGGCCATCCAACCATAGATTAATAATTTATAATCATGCCTGGGTCTACAGGTTTTGGTAACAGGGACTGAGATAAAGGACCAAGGTGGTTCATAGAGTGAGATCAGCAATAGAGATTAGTAAGACGGACTGTATGATCACAGTGAAGACTAGTTGAGAGACTGTTATATCATTTTCAAGTGAAAGAGATTAGCTAATCATGATGCAGGAATAGCTATAGGACTGGTCTTAGCTGTTGGATGACTGGAAAGGGTTGAAGGACCAGAAGATCATGGTGCAGGACTAGTTGAGGAACTGAAAGTTTGCTAAGAAGGACAGGTATAAGTGAATACAGGAGCTAAGAGCTTGTTTTAGACACTTGGAAGTGTAAATGTTTATAAGAAAGAAGCAGCAAAAGAATTCATTAATGCTGCCAAAAGATATTATATAAAGATGGAATTGATTATCATATAAAAGGAGAGAAAAAGAATAAATAAGTTAAATTGTTTGAACTGTAGATTTATTGGAAGCTGATTGATTGGATTGGTGCCAGAATAATGGACTGGTTAACGCTTTGGTGCGCAAAGAGTCTTTGATTTGAGAGGTTTGAGCAGTGGAAAATGCTTTCCTAGTTGGATCCCGGTGGAACTTCATAAATGGTCTAGTTTTGCGCTCTGCATTCATTGGTTGAGTTCTGGAAGGTTTCCTGATGAATATGATTGGTTGAAAGCTAAAAGCTTAAAGTATAAGCAATAAAACAGTGAATTAATACTTTAAGCTTTTGAGAAAGTATGTATGTAAGCTTAAGTTATTATAGGAAAAAGTGAGCGTCAATGGTTTAAGCTTTTGAAGAAAGCCATTCTGAAGGCGAAACTGTTGGGAAAAGGACAATATAAGAAGGAGGCTGGCTGGAAAGTTATGGGGTCTTTTGAGTTTCTGCTGAGAGGTTTTTGGAAACCTTTTGATTGCCAGCAGAAGCTTGTTTGGGCTGATACAAGTGGAATACCAAGGCCACTAGAGCTATACAGAGAGCTGAAGCCCAAGATAAAGGAGCAGGAAATCAAGATTAAAGAGCTGAAGCTTGAGATAAGGAGCAGGATATTAAGCGCGGTGCAGGAGTCCAAGTTTAAGGAGCAGAAGTCCAAGACTAAGGTGCAGGTGTCTAAGACTAAGTAAAATGAGTCCAAGATATTGTTGGAGGACTCCAAGTACAGTAGTTTTAAAAGCTATGATGACAAGCAAAAATACTTCAGATTTAAACAAAAAAACTCAAATGTAAACAAAATTAAAAGAAATATATTTATATCAATTTACAATAGATTTATTTATTTTAATTTTGTTTACATCTGAGTTTTTTTGTTTAAATCCAAAGTATTTTTGCTTGTTGCCATAGCTTTTAAACTACTGTATTAGCAAACCCATATTATTTCCCTGACCCCCTGGGCCATATACAAGAAGGTTTCTAAGGGGGTCTTCCTTCTGAGAGTGAATAAAAGCCCATTTCAACCCCTATACATATTTCTGAGATACATTTTCCCTTACTAGAGAATGACAACCCCTTCCAGAAGGTCCCTGGCTATGACCCAGGACACATTTTGGCGACTGGTGGACAGGAACCCCACAATACCTTAATTTCCTGGAATACAAGAAGAGGAATTCCTTTTGGCAAAAGGAAAAGGAAAAAGCTTGAAGAATATTAAAGCCAACACAAATGTGGATAAACTTGTCTTTATTAGGAGAAAAGATTCTACTTAAATAGTAGACAAGGGTTGATGATCACTCATTAGGTAGACAGAGTGGCAGAAGGTGTCACATTGGGATGAGGTCATACCAGGATCAGTCAAGGATAGGTATGCTATTCTGGAATGGGTGGATATTGAGCCAGGCCCATTTACAGAAGGCAAAGAATTCCCAAAATCAAAAGCAAAACCAACTAAATCTTCACACATCAATATTTGAAGGCCATATTAAAATAGCATTACTGTAAATTCAGAACCTAAACTTAAAAATGCGGGATTGTCAAATCCTTGGTCCAAATTTCAAATCACTTTTGCAGGCAACTCAGCTGAGTGAAAAATAAAATATTTAATAAAATCAAATATTTAATTTGAATTTTTTTGATTTATTTAAATTGGAAAATTTCAAATCTTTTGAGTAGATAACTCAACTAACAAAAGACAAAACTCAGCAAACAAATGCAGGATACATGAATCAGAAATGCGGGATTCTAATGTACAATTTGAGATTTCCTTTATGTCTAACAAATCATAGACATCATGGAAAACTTAACAAATCTGAAATTGCGGGATTGTCAAATCCAAGAACCAAGTTTCATATCATAATTGCAAGGAATTTGAAATAAATATAATTTATGGGTGTCTCAAAAAGGATGCTAAAGGATCTAGAGTGGATTTGTGCTAATTCTTTTAGGAATCATAGGCATTCTCAAAAATCACCCTATTTCATTTTAGGACAGCTAAAATTTAGATGCTTGATTACAGTAGATTTTAAAAAATGCTAATAATAAAATAGAATTATATATTATAATCTATTTTACCATGTTGCCTTTTCCTTGGTGTGTTGATAGTTCATTTGCTGTTGATAAGGTGTTTGCATTTGATTGGATGGTTTCACCTCCAGTTGCCTTGGCAATAGGAAATCAAGCCACCTCTGCGACCACAGTTGGTCTCAGGGAGGCGGCTTGATTTCCTATTGCCAAGGCAACTGGAGGTGAAATTATCCAATCAAATGCAAACACCTTATCAACAGCAAATGAACTATCAACACACCAAGGAAAAGGCAACATGGTAAAAACAGATTGTAATATATAATTCTATTTTATTATTAGTATTTTCTGAAATCTACTGTAATCAAGTATCCTTAATAGCAGTACATGAATACATAGTGCAGTAAAGTGATGGTTTATCTTTTCCTCTCCTTTCTTCCTTGATAAGAAGTTTTTTGGCCCCTTGGCTACGCCAGGGGCCAAAAAAACTTTTAAAAATTTCTGCATCATCAGGAGAGTAGCTCATAAATCATTATATGGGTTTATGGTTGCTATATTAGTGATTTAGAGTGCAGAATATTGCATCATTTCCAGTTTAGACAATTTTACATTTCACTTAATTTCATGTCTAAACATGGTTGTTGAGATTGTATTTTCCATTTGATTTTATCCAGAGTGGAGCTTCTTGATTTGGGCTGATTTTTCCTAGTTTCTTACTTTACATTCAATCTGGATTCCAGTTCCTGCAATTAATATCTGAGTTTACTAGTGGCATTCAAAAGTGATTTGAAAATTGGTTCTTGGATTTGACAATCCTGCAATTTCAAAAAACATAGTAAACTTAATGAAAATGGTTGATGGATTTGAACACTTCAAATCTGATTCCAGTTAATTCATTTTGTCCATTGGAAATATGCAGTTCAACTTTAACTTTTCAAAGTGTCTATGAGTTCCTGCGCTTTTAAAAATTCAAATAAAAATACAAAGAATTCAATTTAATTAAAAAAGGCTATCCTGCAAAAGTGATTCAACATTTGGACTAAGGATTTGACAATCCCGCATTTTTACGTTTAGGTTCTGAATTTACAGTAATGGTGTTATTTACAACAGGCTTGTTTTCGTGTCTGCTTAGCTTCTGGGTTGCCCCTGACTCTGATCTTCTTTCTCCTTCTGCCTCAGGAGCATAGCTGCTCTATTAGATGACTTAAAGGGGCATCCTTCATCTGTCCTGCTACTGTCAGGAGCCCACTACTCAGAAACATACCACCAAGCAGGTGTATGGCTGTGTAGGGATTCAAACCTGTAACCAGGGAACCAATGGGAATGGAGATCATTCCCATATAGAATAGCTTTCCAAGCAAACAATATTGACCAAGGAGTGGATTGAATCTTCTCAGAAGGAATTATGCTCCTAGGTAACTGAGTAGGAAGGCCAAAGCCAAGGGATGAAATAAGGGGGGTGAAGCAGGCTGACTGTTGCCCATAACACGTGGTTTCTCTGTAACAGGAGGGTTCAGGGACAAGGGTGTGGCAGTGTACCATACACCTGGTATCACTCAGCGCCACAATTTATTGAGATACTGAGGGGGGAGACCCAGAATCTGCTCTGGTTCTAATCAATACACTCGCTTTAAAGGCCTGCACAAGGAGCAACCAAACCAATCATTTATATCCAAATGGCTCCCATTGGGAGAACTTGGGTAATCTCATGGCTTTGGATTTCAAATAAGAAAACAAGCAAGAGAAAATCAACTAGGTTTTAAGTAATTGACTTTATTAACTGAACAATCAAACATCCTGACAAGATGGAGCCTTATATAGGCTGCCAAGAGATGTCTAAATTGCAGTTTCAAGGAGAATTGGAGATAATATTGGGGAATTGGGGAAGGAAAACTTGGCAGGAGGATCTTTGGCTTGGAGTAGAATAAAGGTCATTTTAAAGAACACAAATGGCACAGTATGTTCCATAATGCCAAGGATTATTTGGCCGAGTAGGAAAGCGCAGAAAGCCCAAAAACTTTTAAAAACTGACTGATTTAACAGATTTGAATCAAACAGTTGATTGAAAATGGGTTACAGCTGCTCCAGTTCACCAGTCAAATCTGATTCCTCCCCGTAAGTTGATGTTGATAAATTGACGTAATTTAAGGGTCACCAGATATGAACTTGTTAATCAGCATGGTTGTCAGAAGTTGGTCACTCAAGGGTTCTTTGCAACCTGGACTAGATACTCACTTGACAATGTGGAAGGAATGGGAGCCCAGAATCCAGGTGGTATTGCTTAGTCAATTTTTGATATATATTGAATAATTTTCACTGTTTCAACTCTTAAGAGTTGAGTCCTCCCAAAAATTTACTCAATAAAAATCACATATTCCCTGGTCTAACTTTAATTTTGGAATGCATCCTGTAGTTGGATTGTTGTGCTACATTCCCTACAATTTAATCCTTAGCCAGTTTATTACGGGAAGATGGGGGCCTGTTGTTGGTACTTCATTGTTGTTGCCGCCAAATGTTAATTCAATGCCTGTCAATCTCAGAGCTGTTCCTACTCCTGTTGAAGCTGAAACTCATGTGCTATCCCAATGTCCTGAATTTTATGCCAAAAACACTCTGATTCTCTTTCAGGCCATTTATCTAGGGCTTTTATGGTTGGGGTTAATTATTTTACTTAACCCTAGTATCTCATTTGGAAATTTTGCAAGCCGGTATTTGAAGCTGTGTTAGTGGTTAATCATTAACTCTATGCATATTTGATGGGTGATTCCCCACCACATGAAGACAGCTTCTTATTATCCTTTGATTTCCATCACAACAAATGGCACCTGCTGAACCTTCTCAAACAGCTAGGTGTTATTTATCCCAGCTGTTTGAGAAGACACAGCTTGGGGGCTTCTGGTGGTTATAATAACTACCAGAAGAAGATAAACAACTGTTGCGTGGTTTAACGTCAAGTACAGAGCTTATAGTTTTGATGTGGGGCTGGGTGTTCAAAGCAAAAGCGGATTCACATCTGGCAGGCCTGGGCGTAAGCTTTGCTTGGCTTCAGGGATCTATCTTGGGCAAAGCAAAAGGTAAGCTTGATTTCCAATTACTATCTTTGATTAGTTGACCAGAGAGCAAGCAAGAGAACCTGGGGACAATTCCTGAAGTGGAATTCAACTGAATTTCTGGGTCTTTCCAAGGACTAAATTCAGGTAATGAGTTCAGAGTATTACATACTAACAATTCCTTTCTAGGTCCTAAAGAAGAAACCAGTTTAGGAGGAGAGCTAACAAACCCTAGTGAGAATTGTGATTCCTTCTTGTTGTTGTTGTCAGTAATAGATGAAACAATGTTCCTGACAGCTATCTTGGCTCTGGGATGCTTACGTACTAGGACTGCATCAGATTTGGGGGGGTTGGCTCCTTTTCTTAAAAGTAGCACCTGTCCAAAAGTCAGAAACAATTTTGAGGAAATCTTCTTTGAGAAGATTCTCTCAGAATTGTTTCCTTCCTGTCAGGGAACCAACCCTGACTGGCCGGCTCGCTAGCGTCTGGGAACTGGCAGGTTGCGGACTGAGTGGGCAGGGCCCACCAAAGGATTGGTGCTAACTTAATGAGGTAGGACATTGACTTGCCCAACCACAACCACGGACTGGCGGCAGGAACAATAGTATCTATTACTCCTGTGAGAGTTATATATACAATTCCAAAAAGCTTATTGGTATGGTCCAGAGGGAGTTTGGCGGTGGAGGCAAGCATTGGCTTGGGGGTGACAGGTGGCTCCATGTCTATTTGGTAGGCAGGGAGGAAGTTGTATTTATCTCTGAACAGGCCGGGTTTGGTAATGTATCAAGGGCCTTCTTGGTTGTATCTGGTTCTCTCAGTGATTCCAGCCAAGGGATCCTGGGCTAGTATGTTGTTGGTATAGTCTCTGTACTCAGGCTTTAGGGGATACTCCGTGAAGTGGACGGGACCAAAGGGGACACCTGTTGGGCAGTACATAGCTGGCAGGTTGGCGGATGGACTGGATGATCTTTGAGTGAACTGGCAGATTACAAGGATAAAATACTGCAAGAATTGGGGAAACCAATATTTCATAACCTTTATTTAAGAATGACAATGGGGTTTTGGTCTTGTCCTGGCAGGTATTTATCCCTCACTGCCAGGCTTCACTTCTTGGTCAGGTTTTCTGGACTTGGGCGGGTTGGCATTGGGTGTCTCAGATGGCAGTGTGGCGCTTGGCACTGGCGGACTGCCACTGGCCGCTTTGGGGTGAGAAGACTTCAAATCCTTCTGTTTATTGATTCAAATGTTGGGTGCCTCTTTGGGTTCAGTGCCTCCCTTGGGACTTTGGGAGAGTTTGGAATAATTCCCATGAGGAGATTTGTCTATTTCACCAGGAAAACCGCCGGTGTCAGGCGTTGGCACCTCGGGGGAATTCTTGGCATCTTGCACTGGTGGTTTGCTTTCAGAATCCTGCAGGACAGCTAAGGGTTTGGGTCCTGGCAGGCTGGTAGCAACTATGAGCCTGGCAGTCTGCAAAGGGTTTTGTCCAGAGTTTGACTCTGGTTCCGTATTTTGAGATTTAGGAGCATCCAAATTGTCATTCCTGACATCATCCCCTTCTTCCCCCAAAATCCCCCCTTTCAGGGCCTTCTTCTCAAGGTATTGCTGGATGGCCTGTTTGGCATTGGTTAGATTGCTCAAGGGTTCCCAGGTGCTTTCTTCTGGGGGGTAGCCTGCTCAATTGACGTAGTACTGGGGGGTCTTGTAGTGGACTTGGTTGCTGTGGATTTATTCAACTTTGTACTCAATTGAGTGGTCCTTACGGATTGGCGGGGGCTTGACTTGATCTTCTGGTGGGGTAGGGAGTTTCCGTCTTTTTTGAACAACAGGGCACGGTAGAAAAAGTTATGGATCTTCCATGTGGGGGGTAGGTCTAGCTTGAAGGCTACTTCTCCAATGAGCTTGGTGATCTTGTGTGGTCCGCTTCTCCTGTGAGCTAGTTTTCTGCAAGGCACATGAAGGGGCACGTTACGGGAATCCAAATAGACCTTGTCTCCAACTTGGAGGGGTTTACTGGGGGTCCGTTTTCAATCAGTGAAGGCCTTGTATGTCTGTACGGCTCAGTTCAGGTTTGCTAGGCATACAGTTTGGGTGTTGTGGATCTGTTTAATCCAGGCACGTCCTTACAGGTTGGTTTCCTTGTTTCCAATGCTAGGGTCCCAAGAGAGGTCAAACTCGTAGTTGGCTTTGAAAGGGGACATTCCAGTAGATGCATGGTCTTTGCTGTTGTAGGCGTACTGTGCCATGGGTAGCATCTCAGCCCTGTTATCTTGGTTGGTGTTGGCATAGCATTATAGGTACTGTTCAAGTATTTGGTTCACTTGTTCAGTCTGGCCGTCAGTCTGTGGGTGGTAGGAGGTTGATATACAGCGCTTTACCCCCAAGTCCTTAATCACCTGAGCCCAGTAGTTAGAGGTGAATTGTGGTCCTCTATCAGTGATGATTTCCGCCGGGGTGCCATGTTGGGTTAGGATGTGGTTGTGGAAATGTCTAGCTGTTTCTGCAGCAGTGCAGTGGGTGGTGATAGGGACAAAATAGGACATTTTTGTGAATCTATCTACCATGACTAGGATTGCATTGAACAAATTAGAAGGGGGTAGTTTCACAATATAGTCCATTGAAACAGAATGCCAGGGTCCCGCTAGGATGTCTAGTGATCTTAGCAAGCCTTCAGGTTTAGATCTACGGGGTTTGGTTCTTCCACATGTCTCACAGCCTTCAATGTAGGCGGCCATGTCTTTGTCCAGTTGGGGCCAAGCATAATTCTTCTTGATTCCTCGGATTGTCTTGAGTCTGCCAGGGTGGCCAGCCATCTCTGAATTGTGGTAGTCTATGAGTACTTTGATCCTTGTTTCACCTTCTGGTACGTAGATCCGGTTGTGTAACAGCAGGGTAGTTCCTTTCAATGAGAATCCCTTCTTGTAGTGTCGGCTATCTGGGTATGAGGTCAGGTTGGCAATGAGTTCCACTGAATACTTGTCTAATTTCCGTGCCTCAATGATGTCAGGCTTGTGGGCCATGATCTTCATGAACATCAGTTGGATGCCTAGGCTGGCAGGGTCAAGGAGTACATGGGTGTTGTGGTCCTTGGTCTCAGCTGTGGTGGGGATCATATCTGCTCTTCTGCTCAGTGCGTCAGGTACTATGCTGACTTTCCCGGGTTTTTAGTCAATTGTCAGGGTGTAGTTGGCCAGTTCTAGAGCCCATATGGCCTGTCTCTGGTTCAACTGTCTAGGTTTAAAGAAGTAAACCAAGTTCTTGTGGTCAGTTAGGACCTTTACTGGGAATTCAGCGCCACATAGGTACTGGCGCCAATGTTTCAGGGTCTTCATTATTGCAAGCATCTCCTTGTTGTAGATTAGGTAGTTTCCTTTAGCAGGCAGCATCTTCTTGGAGTAATATGCTACAGGGTGTAGCATACTATCCCCTCCTTCCTGAAGAAGGACCCCTCCCACCACAAAATCAGACGCGTCAGTTTCCAGAACAAAAGGTTTGGAGGGATCTGGCATGGCCAGGACGGGGGCGGAGATGAAGGCAAGTTTCAAGGTCTCAAAAGCAGCGGTACACTCCGGAGTCCAGGAAAAGGCGACCTTGTCAGAGCAAAGGCAGGTCAGGGGGAGGGTAATGTGAGAAAAAATTTTGATGAAATCTCTGCAATAATTTGCCAGACCCAAGAAACTTCTCACATCCTTTCTGTTTTTAGGCACCAGCCAAGACGTTATTGCTTCTACTTTGTCTTGTGCCATGGCGAAGCCGCCAGTCTTCACTATGTATCCCAATAATTCAACCTCCAACCAAAAGAATTCACACTTCTTGAGCTTGGCGTGTAAATTGGCTTGGAAGAGTTTCTCCAATATGAGGTCTAGGTGGCGCAGGTGTTCCTTGTGAGACTTGCTGTAGATGAGGATGTCGTCCAGATATGCCACACAGAAGCGGTCAAAGTATTCCCCTAGGACGGTGTTGATCATCCTTTGAAAGGTGCTGGGGGCGTTGCAGAGGCCAAAGGGCATCACCAGGTACTTGTACAACCCATATTGGGTTTTAAAAGCAGTCTTATACTTGTCTCCATCCTTGATTTGAATTTGGTTGAACACATCTTGGAGGTCAATTTTTGAGTACACCTGGGCTCCAGTCAGTACGTCACAGAGGTCGTCAGCATTGGGGATGGGGTAGCGGTTCTTCACTGTGATGTTGTTCAGCTTTTGATAATTTACGCAAGGACGCATCCCACCGTCTTTCTTTCCTACAAACAGCATGGGCAACAAGCAGGGGGCTTTTGACACCCATATGAACCCTTTGTTTGTCATATCCTCAAGGTATGCTTTCAAGGCCACTTGCTCGCGGTGGTTACAGCTGTAGATGGGGCCGTGGTGTGGTTGGGTCCCTGGCAGCAGGTCTATGGCGTGGTTGTAGATTGAATGACTGGGTAGTTTGATGGCTGCCTCTTCACTAAACATGTGGTCACATTTCTGTAGGGGTGTAGGTAGTATTCCGACACTAGGTTCTATCTTTATGATTAAGAGGTTATTGGTAGGGGTTTGGCCATGGCTCATGCAAAAAGGGATGGTGTTGCAAGATTCAGGTTGGCCCAACGTGGCAGTTTGTTTGCAATAGTTCAGGATCAGGCCATGTTTGTCAGACCAGGAGTTGCCCAGTATAAAGGGGTGGGGCAGTCCGGGTAGGAGGATCAGGGACGACGGGTACACATTATGTCCAATTGTCAACGGGAGTTCTTGTTCACACTCATAGCCTGTGTCAAGGGAGCTGTTTCCCATGACCACTTGTAGGCTACGCTCTGAAGCTGACATGCCTAGTTCCTTTGCCAGGCCGGCGTCAATGAAACTTTCATCAGCTCCTGTATCAATAAAAGCTTCAATCTGGCGCTTGTTTTCCAATAGTTCTATGGTCACTTGGATGAATTTATAGGACTGGGAAGAAGTGTTTATTTGCGCCAGTGAGATTGGGGCAGTGTTCTTCTTAGGGCAGGCTCTGGTCAAGTGGCCTGCCTTGTGGCAGTGGAAACAGAGTCCTTCACAATAGTGTCATTGGAGCTCTTTGGGTGTCATTCCTGCTCTGTTAGGGGTTGGTGCTTGAGTTTAGCGGGTCTGGGAGGGGCCAGTATTCTCTTGGTTTATGCTAAGGCCCTTGCACAGGGGAACCAGATCATCCAGGCTGAGGGTGGGCGGATGGTGCTTCAACAAGTCCTTCATTGCTAGGTTGACTCCCTTTTAGAAGATGATGGCTGCCAGTTTGTCTTCCAGTTGGGTGTGAGTCTTTAGCTTGAGGAATTTGTCAATGTAAGCTTGGATGGGACGGGCACCCTGTTGGATTTCCAACAAGGAGTTCAGGGCATAGTATCTGGTGTTGCGGTCTTCCCCTGTGGCCATCAGTTTGGCTTCAAACTTGGCATAGTCTAGGCAAAATTCCACGTCTTTGGTGGTGGCTTTGCTAAACCAGTCAAGGGCATCTCCCAGAAGCATGGCAGCTACTCCCAGTACCTTTTCAGTGTCACTGGAATAGGACAGGGCATTGGCTTGGAAGTGTAATTAGAGCACTGGCATGGCGCGGTGGGCCTCTTTGAGAGTGAGTTTTCCCATCTGGGGCATCTCCACTTTGGTGAGGGATTGGTTGACTATCACATTCTGAACCTGAGAGGAGGATCCTTTGGTGGGTTTGGCGGTGGGGTCAGAATTCTTGGGGTTATCTGGGGTTACGTTTGTGTTCTTTCGCACGGAAGCAATCAGGTTCTTGGTCATCATAAATGTGTAATAAGTGATTATCATTACAAAAAACATACAAGATGCCCCAAGAATAATCAACATCTTGGGGCTCAGGGTACCAGTGTTAAAATAGATTGTCATAATGTCAGGAAACCAACCCTGACTGGCCGGCTTGCTAGCGTCTGGGAACTGGCGGGTTGCAGACTGGGTGGGCAGGGACCACCAAAGGATTGGTGCTAACTTAATGAGGTAGGACATTGACTTGCCCAACCACGACCACGGACCGGCGGCGGCAACAATAGTATCTATTACTCCTTTGAGAGTTATATATACAATTCCAAAAAGCTTGTTGGTATGGTCCAGAGAGAGTTTGGTGGCGGAGGCAGGCATTGGCTTGGGGGTGACGGGTGGCTCCATGTCTATTTGGTAGGCAGGGAGGAAATTGTATTTATCTCTGAACAGGCCGGGTTTGGTAATGTATCAAGGGCCTTCTCGGTTGTATCTGGTTCTCTCAGTGATTCCGACCAAGGGATCCTGGGCTAGTATGTTGTTGGTATAGTCTCTGTACTCGGGCTTTAGGGGATACTCCGTGAAGTGGACGGGACCAAAGGGGACACCTGGCGGGCGGTACGTAGCTGGCGGGTTGGCAGGTGGACCAGATGATCTTTGAGTGAACTGCCAGATTACAAGGATAAAATACTGCAAGAATTGGGGAAACCAATATTTCATAACCTTTATTTAAGAATGACAATGGGGTTTTGGTCTTGGCCTGGCAGGTATTTATCCCTCACTGCCAGGCTTTACTTCTTGGTCGGGTTTTCTGGACTCGGGCTGGTTAGCATCAGATGTCTCAGATGGCAGTGTGGCGCTCGGCACTGGCGGACTGCCACTGGCCGCTTTGGGGTGAGAAGACTTCAAATCCTTCTGTTTATTGATTCAAATGTTGGGTGCCTCTTTGGGTTCAGTGCCTCCCTTGGGACTTTGGGAGAGTTTGGAATAATTCCCAGGAGGAGATTTGTCTATTTCACTGGGCAAACCGCTGGTGTCAGGCGTTGGCACCTCAGGGGAATTCTCAGCATCTTGCACTGGCAGTTTGCTTGCAGAATCCTGCATGACAGCTAAGGGTTTGGGTCCTGGCGGGCTGGTAGCAACTATGAGCCTGGTGGTCTGCAAAGGGTTTTGTCCAGGGTTTGACTCTGGTTCCGTATTTTGAGATTTAGGAGCATCTAAATTGTCATTCCTGACACTTCCTCATCCACAGAAGGGTGAGGAAGTTCAGATTTTTTAAAATAAAAGTATATATTTTTTGAGTTTCTTTATTTTAAAAATAAAATAGTCTAATTTGAATTAAAATTATCTTTTGAAAAAATATTATATTCTAAATATTTATTAAAAATCTAAAAAACTGGGAAGCAAAAAGCCTTCCATCACCTTCTTTTTTTGGTGATTTCGGATTCCCCTAAGCTGGGGAAATCCAAATGAAGAGGTTGGGGAAGGGAGGACGGGACGATTACGGCAAATGCTGTAATTGTCCCTTTTTTGGGCCACCACAGCCCTATTCTGTACCGATATCAGTTAAGATCCTGGATGGGATCAGGATAAGCTGCCTCATCTATATAGCCCATCAAATCTAATCTTTATCTTGCCATGTATAGCAACTCTGAAGCCTGTCATCATGGCTTCTATTCCATGCTAGGCTTTAGAATCTGGGTATTGTTGAGGATATACTTCTGGGAAGTATGACAAACAAAACAAAGGGGGAAGCTAAGAGGAGAATGATACTTTATTTGATATGAATATATGGTATTATATAGTATCATGGAGAGCCATGTGCTGTCTATGTACATCATGGTAGCCATGGAGCTTGTCCAGGTAACGTTCCATTTAGGACTCAAAAGGGCTGATCCTGTATAAGGTGGGTGGCTGATAAGAGTGCTACTGACTTGATTATTAATCAGGGGATCACTATCCCAAGAGGGAGTAATCATAGATGTTGCGACAGTATTGATTCTTCTTAGCCATGGATGGGCTAATTTAGCTGAAGGTATTGATGTACCAGTAGCATTCAATACCCTTGTCCTGAAGATACGTGCTGGGATATCATATCTCTGATTGCTGCACCCAGATATATCTCCTGGATGGGATGTACGGTACTGGCGTGACAACTTCATGGGCTGAGTTTTCTGCTTGATACCTTTGCTGCTGGTTCTGGTTAATATCGGGGTTGGTTCTGATATCTTGTTGTGCCTGGGTATGTTTGCCTATTGACACCCATTTGGATGTGGGATGGGAGTTTGTTTCACTAGAGAGGTGGACTCTGTTCTGGAGTGAGCTGATTCTGTTCAAGGCTGGTATAATTTTGTTTATCTCAACAGGCTATAAAGCTGCTGTATACAATGGGGTTGGTTTAATTAAGTGTGGCTTTGGGAAGTGATGGTTAGATGACTTTATTTGGGCGATGGTGAGATCCAAAGGCTGGGTATGGGTTGCCGGTAGACTTTTTTGTTTGGGATGTGCTTGTTTGGATTGCGTGATGGTGCACATGTTTGTCTTGCCATGAGTCTTGGTAAACATATGCCCAGTTGGGATGTGGCTAGCTAATTCGGTAGGGATGGTTTAGTCGAATCGGGGGATTGGTTGAAAACAGGAGTATGGCATTTAAATTGTCAGGATTGGTAAACATATGAAGAGGGATGGGTTGATGATAGGAGCTGGGGCGTGGATCCATTCGGCTTAGGGCGGTGTGCAGGGTGGATTGTGAGATGGGGTGGCAGTCGACGTGGGCTGGACGATGATTGGGTGCAGCCAAGCTGAAACTTTCTCCTGATCCTGCGTGATCGACAGATGAGATTCACTTTCTTTTTTTGGAGGTCACTAGGGAATGTTACTGGAGTTAGGGTTAGAAGAACGAGTGTTGAAGTCAAGCTCACAACGCCAAAGATGGGGTGTAGATGAGCTGGGGAATAATGGTTTATTTTGGGGGACTATGCAGGGATGGATGTGTCAATGGAGTAAGGCGAGATTATCTCGTGTTGGGGGGTTTGGTCCGAGTCCAGCTCATTGGTATGGGCACCAGAGCGGGCCAGGAACATCATTAGTTTAGTATTGAGGGAGCCTAGGTATAGTTTCTGGGGAGACCCCTTAATCAGGCCGGTGCGGGAGTGGCGATGGTAGGTGAAAAATTGTACAGCGCTAACTAGGCGCAGTCGACAGTGGGGGCAGGCGGGCTTTGGGGTGTCGCCTTCTTGGAGAGTGAATTGGTAGGTGGGGTGGGGGGAGGTGCACAGGGAGCATTGTGGATTTTCTGCTTGCTTTGAGTTTAGGCCTAGCGTGGACCGCCACGAGATGGATCTTGGTTTGCAGGTAAGGTAGATATTGACAGTGCCATTCTGTACGGCAGTGAGGAGACGTTTACCAAAGAAGAAGCCCGAGGCCTCAAACTTTATGGTGGGCTCCACCTCTTCAGCCATGGACCGCTTCATGAATCTGGAGTTTAAGTGGCTGCCAAGGTTGGCGGGGGCGTCTAAAAAGTCCTTGAATTCTACGAAGCGGAAATCCTCGGGAGAGAAGCAGAGCGAAGTGGGGGATGCAGTCTCGGTGGAAGATCTGCTGAGGCCGCTGTCGCGGAATGGACTGGAGGTGGTGGAAAGGGAGGAGGGTGTATTGAGAGTGGAAAGAGACCCAGACCTTCTGACGCGGATGGGGGGCTCCTGATCACCTAACTCTTTGACTTGTAGCTTGAGCTCAATAGACTGTTCCTTGTAGCTGGACAGCAGGAATAGGGTTTGCTTGTGTGTTAGCTTAAGAGTCTCCAGCTCCTGCCGCAGCTGTGCAGTTTTGATACGTTCCTCAGCAACCATGCGGTTGGCCTCCTCAAAAAGGTTTCGCGTAAGGTCCTCCAGTTCAGCCTCCACCAACTGCTTTGAATATTCAAGTTCACTCCGAAGCTCAGCTTCATCAATCAGCTTTTCAGCCAAGCGCTCCATGTCGCGCTGAAGGCGCATATTAGGCGTCATTGTCTCACGCACAGTGGCCTTGAATTTCTCAAACTCCATCTGCAGTGCGGTATGGTTAGCCTCCAAGTCGGCCCGCTGCTCGACAGAGTCGCGCAGCTTGCGTTCATAAGACACTTTCTCATCCAAGGTTGCTTGGAGGCGCGTCTCAAGCTTAACAACTTTGGCGCGCCAAAAGGCGAGTTCATCCTGGTCGGACATGGCCTTGTGTTCAGACTCCATTGAAGTTTTGGATCAATTGTTTACTGAGCTATTCTTGACCGCCTCCAAACCACCCATAGCTTAATATACATACCGTGGTTCAAGATCTCTCCCGGAATTTTCACCGCACCAATCATCTTCTGATTGGGTTGCAATTCCCCGCTCCAAACCCTGCCTACGCGAATGGCCAAGTCGTTTCGACCCAACGCCACACCCTCTGCCATGCGCTACCCAACCGCCGTCCGCTAATTAACGACCTTTCTCACTTGGAACCATCTGGAATGCTGGGCTCCTGATTTTTAACCGCAAGCAATAAAATCTAAACCAAAATCCCCCATTCGAATGAGAGATCAGGAGCCTAAGTGAAATAATCAATTAACCCTCGAACTGCACTTGGTGCTGCTTCAACAAAATGGGAGTTTACTTCTCCCTAAATTATTTCCTTACGTTCGGTAGAAACTTTGCCTCAGCCAATCAGCTGAATCGCCAGAGCAATACGCTTGATATCACCCCATACGATTGGTTGCGGATAATTAACACCTCAACAATGGCACTGATTGGTGGAGTCCACCAAGCATCAACCATAAGCAGCCCAACCAATCATTCCTCAAGGATGAGATTGCCTTGATTTGAACTAATTTCATCTGCTTGTATTTCAAGTGAAAGTGCATAGCCTCAAGCTATTTGTTTCGCTTTTGAGCATGTATAGCTGGTGATGCCATTGACAGTATGGATTCAACAAGCCATAAGCAATCACTCTAGCTCAACCAGCGTATTCCAAATCATCAAGCTCGCCAGCTGCTTTGACAACATCAGTTTGATCGGATATCAACTTTTTTAGAAGCAACTCATATTTTGGAGCAGACTCTGATTGGGTAAGTTGAAAGCAAGGTTCTTAATGAACTACAAATCAATATATTGAGCTTTCGCCTAAAACGATCCAGCGGCAGAGGTTTGAGCTTGTAAAGCTAAACTTTTCGAAATTTCTAGCCAATCATAAGCTAGGCGGTTGCCCAACTATCACTCTGATCCATAAACACAAACTGACATCTCCTGACCATTCTTGCTACAATATATAGCTACAGCTTTGAGCGGTGTACAGCCAATCAGGATGCCGGTTCCTTTCGCAAAAATTAGATTCATCTACAGATGTTTTAAATCCACATCGCTTCTAAAAATATCTTCTGATAATTGATCGCTGGCTGCGGCAAAATTATGAAATAAAAATTCCAGCCATCGGAGAAACTTGCTGAGCTCAGCCTTGATTGAAAAGCGATGAGTTTATTCGCCACAACAGCGGATCTGATTTGGCCAACCCCTCGCAACATTTGGAATGGGCTTGGAAGCCATTGCCATCCGTCACTGCAGCGATCCTGAAGCTTATTACCAACCTCTCTAAAAATAAAGGTTGAAACCGAGCTCCCTGGGCCGAAATCGAACCGTCATTTTTCCGCCAGCTATCGATCCCCGAATTTACGTTTTTCCGCACCTCATTGAACATGGCTCCATCTTTAATGGCATTCACTATAAGCACTAAACCAAAATCGGCTTCTGGAACCTTGCCAAACGACTTTGTTTATCCCAAGACGTGAGTGAACCTGTTCCCGAACAGATAACCAACACAGATGCCGTCATAAGAGCAACTTGCACCCATCCAAATCATTTTGATATAATAACTATGGGTTCAGACGATGCATTTAGTGATATCTGGTCAAGTTTGGAAATGCTAACAATGGGTGCAATTAGCATAATATACTTTGACCTCCTGAAACTCCACCCCTTATAGAAATTATAATAAAATAAATCTTTGAACGGATGCTTAGTTTGTATGCGACAACTTTGGCGGGAAAATAATTAATCAAGTTGCTGGAAATCACTAAACTACCTGGCATAAAATCAAGTAGAAACTTGTCGAGCTGCAAGCTTCGTTCCAGATTGGCCTTGGATCCCTTCTAAGCCAAGCTTGCATCTAAAATCCTCCAACCTTTAACGTATGGCGAGCGGATAGCTTTAACGGCCCCCAACCAACTATCTGAAATCCAAGGAGCCGGGCTTGCCCCAAATAAAGGTACCGAACAACGGGTGTGGGTTCAAAAGGGACATACCCAACTCCCTTCCGCTGCGGATCCCTGCACCCCGTCTCTTATACCCACGCTACATTGCATACCAAAGTTATAAATAGACATATCTATCCCCAGGATAGTACCGTATAGAGCCCCCCTTTTCTGAATAGTCCCAGCATCTGCATGCTTCCACACCCCCTGGCCCAACTCCTGATATTGCCATCCCAGCTATTCCCGTTGAACCCATTAGGAATTCCAAGGACAAATCAAATCCCAAGCCCCAGGATTATAACCCCCACCTGCAAGCCCTCAGCATTATACTCAAACCCACCCCACCGCCATTAGCGCTACCCTCCACCCTGAAGGGGCAGGAAGCTCTATGGTCCCACAAGCCGATCTTCAGCCAAGCGAACAAACCATTAAACCCCACAAATCCCTGCCATCCCGGTGAATTTAAACAACCCGAGCTTCCATCAACCCCCAAATGCAATGGTTGCTAGCATTGAAAACCAACAAAGGCAAAAAGTACCTTTCACAAGTAAATCAACCTAGCAATAAAACCTCGAGCTATCCAACCTTAATGTTCCGAAATAGCCCATTTTCATCTTTTTAAAAAAAGAATTTTATTAGAGCTCTTTAAGAGCGGCAGTATAAAGGACCCCAGCCAAAGGGAATTGGGGATAGTGGGGGTCATATCAATGCTGTCACATCATCTGTTGGATTGTCTACCCACTCCATGCTGGAAATCCAACTACAGGTAAGGTCCAACAAATCACCATTACAAAGAGCATAGAGGCAGGGCACAAGAAAGCAATCATATTCAACCCTGGGACATCTGGGGTCGAGTTGAGCGCCTCAACTGTCACGGTAAGTTCCATAATGCCAGGTATTGTCCGTCCAAGTAAGAAGGCACGGAAGGCCGGAAAACCTGTATCAAAATTGACCGAGTTAACGGATTTAAACCAAACAGTTGATCAAAAATGGGTCACAGCTGCTCCAGTATGCCAGCTGAAACTAGCTCCCCCTTGTAAACTGACGTTGATAAATCAACGTAATATGAGGATCACCCGATATAAGCTCATTAATTGGCATGATTGTCAGAAACTGGTCACACAAGGGTTCTTTGCAACCTGGACTAGATACTTACTTGAAGATGCCGAAGAAATAGGAGATCAAGACTCAGGTGGTATTGCTTAGTCAATTTTTCTGATATATATTGAATAATTTTCTCTGTTTCAACTCTAAGAGTTGAGTCCTCCTAAATTTACTCAATAAAAATTAATTATCCCAAGTTCTAATTTTAAAATGCATCCTGTGCTTGGGTTGTTGCGGTATATCCCGTACAATCTGATTCTGAACAGAATCATTTCAGGAAGATGGGGCCCAGCATCTGGAACTTTTGTTGTTGGCGTCGCAAAATGTTAATTTCATGCCAGCCAATTTTGTAGCTCCTCCCTCCATTTCTGAAGATGAAAATTGGGTCACTTCTCAATGCCCAGAATTCTATGCTGAAGATGCTTTCCCAGGTCATTTATCTTGGTTTACTCTGGTTAGGATTGATTGTTCTACTTAATCCTGGAGTTACAATTGGAAAATTCACAAAAAAATATCTGAAGCCACGTTGGTGGTTAATCATCAATTATATGTGGATTTGGGTGGTAATTCCCCATCATTTAGAAACGGCATCATATTATCCAGTTATTTCCGTCACATCAACCAACTTAGGCACTTTTTTTGAAGGGGACACAGGTTTATTAAGGTTCAGAGATAGCATTTAAAAGGAAACACTGCCGCAGGGGAGGGAAGTGAGGAATACCAGAGGAAGGAGTAGCAGTTTGAAGACCCTCTATGTGCCTTTCTTTTCATTGAATGACCCTCTCAACTATGATGTCAGAAACAGCCCTGCAGGGAATAGCTGCCCAACATGGTGGATTAGTGAAGAAGGGTTTAACCCAGTGATCATAGATCCAATTGGCACAGAAACCATACCCAAGTGTAATAACTCTCCAAAGATTCAATATATTCCTAGTACAGGATTGAACTGACCAAGAAAGGTATATGTGCCCAGGTAGGCAAGCAAGGAAACGGAAGCAAATGGATGGAAAAGACTAGTTTGCACAGGATTGGGAGATGCAGATTGAGGCTTCTGCTTGGTAGGAGGATTGGAAGAAAACAAAGAGGCAGTATTATATCTTCCTGGGACCACTGGTGCCCACTTTCCATTATTGCAATACTGGGTGCTGGTTCCTATGCTGGAGCGTGCCTCCATCTGAACAGTTGCCTGTACTAAGGTACAACCCCAGATTAGGATCACCTTTTTAATCCTGATTTTCCAAAATGGGGAAAGCTTAGGCAGGTTTATGAGAATTTTCAAAAAGTCTTACAAACATTAAAGATGGTTAAGTTGGGTTAAAGCTCTTTATTGGTCGAGCAATTGCAATGACCAGCCCTCAAAAGTGTATATAGGATTGGATTGGGGGGATTGGGAAGGGAGTTAAAACTGATGTGTCACACTTGTACAAGGAAGTTAAGAACTGCATAACTCAAACGGCCAGTTGAAAGCTCTTCCCTGATTATCAAGTCTTTAACTTACTCAGCAAGCTCAGCGGGTTTGGCAGGTGATTGTAGGGTTTGGCAGTCAGCAACAGTTGTTTTACATAACTCAATAGAGTTTAAAACTACAGTGTGTGGCTTTACAGAGCCTGTTTCTTCTGCCAGCAGTTGGCCAACTCACCTGAGCCTGTTGCATCATCTGATTGGCTGGAATCTTCCTGCTGGAGCTTAAATTTATCTTTAATTGTTAAATCCAAACTAGGAGATAAAGACAACCAAAAGGTTCTGAGTTCAAGTTTTGGACAGTATCTAGTAAGTAAATTACTAGTTAATACCACTGGTGTTTGATTATTTGCTTTTAAATCATTTAAATCACTTTTTTCAACGAAGGGTTTGCTTCCACAATTTAAGTATTCTACACCCAAAGGCACCACAGAAAAGGACTTCCCAGAGAGATGAGTGTTGAGGTCATCATAATTGATGGTCCTGACATATGAGGTGGAATGAGTTGACAATGGTATCTATATGCTTCCTGTTCCCAGGAATTGTGTGACCAAACTGTCTTTACAGATCATAGTATTGTTTATTAGGGTGCAGAATTTCTTCTTAATGAGTGACACCAGTGTAGGGTTTCTGTCCACCAGTCCCCAAAGTGTGTCCTGGGTCATAGCCAGGGACCGGCTGGAAGGAGTTGTCATTCTCTAGTAAGGGAAATGTATCTCAAAAATATGTATAGGGGTAAAAATAGGCTTTTATTTACTTTCAGAAGAAAGATCCCCTTAGAAACCTTCTGGTATATTACCCAAAGGTTCAGGTAACCATTGATATGTGTCCATGCTTGGAGTTCTTCCAGCATATCTTAGACTCCCTGTTCCTGGTCTTATATTCCCGCTCATCAGCACCAGACTCCTGCTTCTTAGCCTTTGGCTCCTGGTTCTTAGTCTTAGACTTCTGCTTCTCAGTCTTAGGTCCCAGATCCTTAGCCTTAGGTTCCAGCTTCTTTTCCTGAGACTAATTGTTCTCATCCTAGATTCTAGTTCCTTTATCTTGGTCTTCTGCACCTTTGTAGTCTCTGTGGCTTTTGTAATCCACTTGATCCAGTCCCTGAAAAGCCTCAGATAGCTTCCCCTTTTATAGCTCCTTATTTCAGTCCCTGTTTCCCTCTCAGCATTCCTGGTCTTCAAAGCTTAAACTATCTGTTTTATTTCTTTCTACAATATATTAAACTTATTATCTTACTTAGCCAATGAAAGCCGTGTATTTTCTGCTTCATTCCCTCATTTTTTAGGCTTAAACTCTTCAGTTAAAGCCCTTAAAACACGGATCAAATAGGCTTTGATATGCAGCCAATCAGACGCTTGGATTCAATAGTTTTGCCAAAAAGTTCACCCAAATGACTCGCTCTTGATTATGGTTTGAACCCAGTGCTGTCTTGCTCCAGATAAACAACTGCTCCGTGTTTCAAATGGTTTTGCCATAATCCTGTCACGTTTCCCTGGCAAAACTCAAGCACTTTTGCATATGTTTTACTTAAGGGATTTTTAAACCGCTAATTTTAAACATTTCTCCAAGTTTTCCCGCATTTTCCAAACATTTCAGCCCTTCAAACTTGCCTGTTGCTTGCTTCTTGCTCTTTCCAGCTAACTCAGCGGAACTCCAGCCTTTGTTCTCAAAGCTTCTCTGTTCTGTTTCTGGTTCTGTTCCTGTCTATCCTGCTCAATCAAACCTTTAATAAATCCACAGTTTAAACACTGTAAATTATTTTCTTTTCCCCTCTTTTTCCACATATGATAATTATTAATTCTTTTTATCAGATTCTCTGGTAGCATCAATTAATTCTTTTACTGCTTCTTTTCTAATAACAATTCCACTTTTCAGAGTCCAAATTAAGCATCTTGGATCCTGCATCTGCCTCCTCCAGCCCTTCTTGGCCACCTTTCAGCTCTTCACCTATTCCTGCATCATACTATTCTGTTCCTTCATCTAGGCCTGCACCATGATATTCTGTTCCTTCAGCATGACCTTCTAGTCCTTCAACTAATCCTGCACCATACCCTTCTAGTTTTTCAGCAATTCTAACTCTGTTCATCAGCTAGTCCATCAACCAGTCCATTCCAAATCATCAGCTAGCCCTCACTCTGAACTACTTTGGTTCCAACCTTCACCATGATCTTCCGGTCCCTCAACTATTCTTCACTGTGATCATACAGTCTGTCTTACTAGTCTTCACTGTTGATCCCACACTATGATCCACCTCAGTTCCAAATCTAAGTCCCCGTTACCAGAACCTGTAGACCCAGGCATGAGTCTACATTGTTGCTGGTGTTTGACTGGGCCCTTGCAAGTGATATCTAATTAGGCCATCCAACCAAAAATCAACAAAGTCTATGCAGTTGTCTTTACTCACCCAGGTTGATTAAGTATGAGCTTTCAGTTGCAAATTTATCAGCTTTACTTCCCAGAGGCCTGATCATACCAAGTTCTGCAGCTGCTTCCCCAATCAACTGCCCTGGTAACACCCCTAAGCATATCCATGCCTCCACTTTCAACTTCAGGACATCCCCAAAGCTCTCATAGGGACATAGACAAGGACACCCTACCAGTCTGTTAGGTAGAGTGCTTGCTCACAGACCTCCTTTAAGCATATTAGGGTATATAGAGCTCTCAAAGCTCCTCCCCTCCCTGGCAGCCCACGTTAGCTTCCAGGGGTCCAACATTCTTCAGCCCTGGTAGCCAAGTTACTTACTATGCTGGCACACTTTCTTACCCTGGCAGCTAAAGTTCCCTGCCAGGGTCTCAACAACATCCAGCCTGAGTAGCACACACTACCCACCAGGCTGGACCACTCCCCACCCCCCCGGCAGCCAGAGTTCTCTGCTGAGCTATCATATTCCTCACCCCTAGCAGCCAAATTTCTCTGATGAGTGAGGACCTATAACTAGCCCACAGCAGCCAATATTCCCTGCCAGGTGGGGACATCCTTTGCCTCTAGTAGTCCTTTGTTACCTACTAGGCAGGCCTTACCTTCCCTAGTAGCCGTTATTCCCTACTAGGCCTCTACCTGACAAGAGCCGCTAGACTTTCTCTTGGCCAACATTAGCCCCTCCTGCAAAACCACCCAACATGTGGACCGTCATAGCCAGGTTTGGTCCATTGTCAAAGATGACATTTATACGGGTAGTGGGGATGATCCACAGTGCAAGATGATAAGCAACTGCTTGAGCTACTAGGGGTTCCCGCTCAAGACGTCTCATGAAGAAGATGTCAAACTTTAGTTGAAAGCGTAAAAATGGTTCAGCATGCTGGCCTCCTCCATCCAGAACTGCAATCCAGCTATGCAACCAAAGAATTCATGCTCCAGGCTGGCATCTTGAGATAGCAAAGCCCACACCAGCAAATAAGGCAATCCACTGGGAATGCTGATCAACTCCTGAAGGCCTCATTGAGCAGTCTCCAAGTCAGAGTCTGTGCACCTTTTTGTCACCATTGGCACCCACTTCAGAGTAGCAATTTCTTCTGGGGTGATTGTGACCAGTCTGCCAGCTTCTACCCACTTGAAAATCATCTTGGGATGTTCCAGATTGGCAGTTGGGTCTTGGAGTACCCTCTTCCCACACTTGGACACCACTGTCTTCTGGCCTGTCAGGGAACCAACTCTGCTCTGTTGGCTTGCTAGCGTTTGGGAACTGGCAGTTTGCAAAAAGGGTGGACAGAGCCCACCAAAGGATTGGCGCTAACTTAATGAGGTAGGACATTGCCTTGCCCACCCATGACCATGGACCAGCGGCAGGAACAATAGTATCTATTACTCCTATGAGAGTAACATATACAATCCCAAATAGCTTATTGATATGGTCCAGGGGAAGCTCAGTGACAGATGCAGACATTGGTTTGGGATGACAGGTGGTTTCATATATAATTGTTAGGCAGAAAGATGATTGTATTTATCTCTGAACAGGCGGGGCTTGGTACTGTACCAAGGGCCTTTCTGGTTACATCTGGTTAACTCTTTAGTTCTGGCCAAGGGATCCTGGGCTAATATATTGTCTGTGGTGTAGTCCTTGTACTTGGGCTTCAAGGGGTATTCTGTGAAATAGACAGGACCAAATATGTCAGGAAGCCAGTTGTAGGTATAGGCATTGGGCGGCTTGGGGTGAGGTGCGGCCAAGCCGGCGGGTAGGGCCCACCATAGAATGGGTGCTAACTTGATAATATAAGATACAGATCGCCCAAGTAAGGACCAGGGTCCAGAGTTGGGGACCACAGAATCTACCAATCCTGTCAAAGTAATTTAGAGTACTCCAAACAGTTGGGTAGAGGTGGCCTTGGCTGCGGCAGTAGGTTTCAGCGGGCAGTCTGGTTGTGGGGTTAAGGGAGGAGTCATAGGAACAAAGTAGGCAGGCAGATAATTGTAATTATCTTTGAACAGTAAGGGTGGGATCTTGACCCTCTTTCCTTTGTGTCCTATGTACTTGGTACTTCTAGTCCTTGCCAAAGGGTCAGCAATGAGGATGGTTTCCAAGTTGTACTCTGAATAGACTGGGTTGGGGGTATTCAGTAAAATGCACAGGTCCAAAGGGGGCTCCTGGGGGACGGTATAATGCCTGGGGCAATTTAGCAGGTTGGTCTTGGGGGAGGATGGCGGCCTGGTGGTCTACTTGACTGGAATTAAGATGGAAGATCACTAAGACTAGATAGGGTAAGATTTGTTCAAACCAAAGGTTCATAAAACTTTATTATCAAAAATGACAATGTGGCCTTCACCATACCGCTGGGGTTTTTATACCATGGGCTTTTGCTCCTTCAATTTTTCAGGGTTTGGGTTTGCAGACAAGGTACTGGCGGGGCATGGATCTTGGCTTAGAGTCTTGGGGGCAGGAGATCCAGGTAGTGCCTGCTCTGGCAAATAGAAATGGCAATGCTTCTTTCTGCCGCCACTGTTCACTATGTCACCTGAGTAGTTCAATTGTACTACTCTCTCTGGGCGGCATGCTGGCAGGTCATTGGCAGAGTTGAGAATAGGGTTTGGTTTAACCTCCTTAAGGCAAGCTGCAACCACTGCATAGGTTCAGGTCTTTGGTGGCTCAAGGTTAGCATCAATCTGATGACCATTTGGGGAATTGTCCTTGGGAGACTGGCGGGTCTCAGAGTAACTCGTTAACTCAAGTATGCAATTCAGAAAGTTGGCAGTCCCCCGTCCACTTTGTGTGACTTGAGTTGTCTTTGGAGGGTCCTTTGTAGTAGGCTGGGGGAACGCGGAGTAATTCACCAATTTGAGCCCATCTCTTAACGGATTGGCGGGTCCTGGACTGGTCTGGAGGGTTGGATCCGTCTTCTGGGAACCGGGTTTTAACTCTTGGGTTTTCAATACAAGTATTGAAATGTCATTCATGACAAAATGGAGCACCCAGCATATAATATATAGCTGGCAGATTGCCAGGAGGGTCAGATGATCTTTGAGTTAACTGGCAGATGACAAGGATAAAATACTGCAATAATTGGGGAAACCAATATCTTATAACCTTTATTTTAAAATGACAATGAGGATTAATCTTAGACTGGCAGGTATTTATACTGAGCTGATAGGCTTCATTTCCTGGTCGGGTTTCTTGAGCTCAGGAGGTTTGGCATCAGGGGTCTTAGATGGCAGTATGACGCTTGGCACTAGTGGGTTGCCACTGGCTGCTTCAGCATGAGAAGACTTTGAATCCTTCTGTTTGGCAACTTGGGCATGGGGTGGCCATTAAGGTTCAGTGCCACTTCATGGGCTCCAGGAGAGTTCAGAATAACTCTCATTGGGGAACTTGTGAATTTCGCCAAGCAAACCGCTGGTGTCAGGTATTGGCACCTGGGGGGAAACCCTGGCATCTTGCACTGGCAGTTTGCTTGAAGAACCCTGCATGGTAGTTAAGAGTTTGGGTCCTGGTGGGTTGGCAACAACTTTTCAATTGGTATTGGGCTGTTGGATTACCAGTCTTTGGAGCTGGCAGACTGAAAAGGGGTTTGTTCAGGGGTTGACTCTAGTTCCGTACTTTGGGATTCAGGTGCATCTAAATTGTCATTCCTGATATCATCCCCTTCTTCCCCT